>CATOBL010000267.1:0-15654 GCA_951394255.1 Polyploca ridens | reverse complement strand
AGGCATAGTTTAGTGAAAGTCATATTAGCCTTTTCCGTGACCTGGCCAATATTAGCAGGTTTCAGAAACGCGGTCTCTAGTCAGCTGTAACGTAAAGATTTATATTATATACTTTACTAGAAGTATAAAACAAAATACAAAAAGTTTATGTAATTCATTGAGTTATCATAAATTACCTCTAATGAATTGTTCAACCTTATTCCACCATCCCCATTTTTACACCGAACCACAAGACGCCGGGGAAAAATTTTCACCCGTACGTTGTTGACATACCGAAAATACTGACACAGCGTTTTGCATCCTCATTTATAATGCGGACTGCAAGGGAGTGGAACTTGCTTCCGGCGTCTTTTTCCTGACGCCTACCATCTAAGTACTTTCAAGGTCAGAGTGAATAGGTTTCATCTGGGTAAGCGTGTTTCATCTTAGGCTTCGTCATCGCCCCTTATGGCGGGTCAGTGGCCAAACGCAAGCCCATTTAATTTAAAAAAAATACTTCTTTTTGAATAAAAAATCACATAATTGACATTTTGTTTCAGAGTTCAGATGATGAACCTCGTGAGGAAAAAGATCACTTTGTGGCACAGTTATATAAATTCATGGATGATCGTGGCACACCACTCAATCGGAACCCCACTATAGCTAACAGAGATATTGATCTCTACAGACTATTTAGAGTGAGTAACAAATAAAATTTAATGATGGTATGTTTCTTTATAGTGAATATTTTATTGTATTAATTAAATTACAGGTGGTACAGAAACATGGTGGATACAATCGAGTAACAAATCAAAATCAGTGGAAGACGATCGCCGACAAAATGGGCTTCCATCCAGTTACAACTAGTATCACGAATCTCTGCAAACAAGCTTACAAAAAGTAAGTTGTACCTATTTCATTTCTTTTATTTTTAATATTCTATAAATAATGTACTGCAAGATCACGGCACAATATTCAGCCAAAAGTTACGGAAGCTCTATATTATATGTATAAGCTAGCAAAATTAAATATTACTTTTATGATGTATACTCTAATATATAAGGCGATGATAGCTCAGTGGTAGTGACGTTGAATGCTTAGAGGAAGGTCTCTGTTTCTAATCCTGCAATGAGAGCTTTTGGTGAAACCATATCTCGGTGGTAAGGTACTTTGTAGTACTCACCTGGCTGGCTACCATCCTCAAGTTTAGGATCTGTCGCCAAGCACTTATCGATGTGTTCCGATAGCTGCAGTTTCTTCTGAGATTTGTGTGCTACCACTGTAAATAGCTATATTATTGTAAATACATTGACTGAATCACAGGCTCTTGGGAAGCAGTGTTCAATCTAAAGTGTAACAAATACATACATAATTCTCTTGTATGCATGAAAGCTGATGCATGTGTTGGTGATCAAAATATGCGTGTTTTATGATATGAAATTTTGACCACATCATCACTGACCATGGTGAGATTGTGGTCAAATACAGGCATATACATAGTTTAAAAAAAACTCGCAAAATTTTCACGACAACCAAATCGATTTTGATGAAAATCGCCAGATGATAACTTTGAAGACAGTAATTGACATAGATCGAGTGTAGATTCATGAGTCATAATAACTAGACCATAGAGTCAGAATATTTTAGAGCGACTGTACGAGAGTACGGTCTGAGAGCCAGGGTACGATTTAAATGTCTTGAATCGAAGTGCGCGTACATAGTTAGAACGACAAAAATACGTATAATGAATGCGAATTTCTCTTTTTTATCGATACTTTTACTAAGAACCATAGAAACGAATCCATATCGACATTTTGTCTGACTGTAAATCAAGTAGTGTACGAGATATCTGTGAATGCATCGATATGGAAACTGGTCATGATTCGCGCTAGGTAACGTTATTAACGCTATCACTATAATATTGTAACTGTGTGAACTAGACCAATAAAGCAAGTTTAAGTAAAACCAGCCACTCTTTCTAACGTCATTTGAAGAAAAGAGACGAGGCTATTTTAAAATCTGGGTTTACTTAAAGCCATGTTTTGTAATAAGGGGGAATATGTTGTGTTCAGGTTCCTGCACAGCTTCGAGGACTTCTACCGCAAGTTGGGCGTGACGCTGGTGGCGCACCCGCGCGGCGCGCGCACGCCGCCCGCCGGCCGCTCGCTCATCCGCGACCGCGACAAGCACCCGCCCACCTCCTCCTCCGCCTCCTCCACGCCCACGCCCACCCCCACACCCACACCCACCCCTACGCCCACCGGTACACCCAGCCAGGTATACTATACTCTTATCCATAGTGCTCAGGGAAAATCTTTGTATTGTATATGAATGTTTTCTATAGTACTAGCTTTATAGCCCGCGACTTCGTCCGCGTAGATTATTTCTTTTTTCTAGACATGAATCATTGTAACAATATAGAGCTTTGTTCTTGGCTATTGTCCGCCACTACGTGTGATATTGACAAAAGTTCAGGTAGATTAAGAGCTCATATGCGAGGATGCCACATAAAACTGAAACAGTCCTGCCGCAAATCAACTCTAGCAAATTTCAGAGTTCTTGCCTGTGACTACAAACCTTAATTAGGAACTGTTATCTTTTAAATTCAAACGTAAGGTGATTTGGGATCAATGGTATACGCGGCAAAAAAACTGTTTCTCCTCTGGCAGAACCAGTAAATATTTTGGCCTCAATAACATTGCGGCGGAGAGCTGTTACTTGTAGTCTAGTTCCACAGCACAATTTTGGAGGCCTTATCTCTCTTTCCCTCATGTCTGAGGATCGTGGTCAACATCGGGTTTGCTTCTAGAGCGAATGATCTGCCTCCACTGGTTTCTGTAAAACTTGGAGGACGATGAGTCTTTTACTTGATCGCACCATCTTGTTGGTGAACGACCACGTAGTCGTTTTCCTTCCGTGTTCCCAACTATGATCAGATTTCCAAACTTTCATCGCCTTTGCGCACCATGTGGCCGAAATACGAAAAAATACGTTGGTGGCATATGGTGGACAATCGTGTTTTAATTTGGATCTGCGATAGGATTGATGCATTATTGCGTTTAGCGGTCCAAGGTATTTCCAACATCCGTCTCCAGCACCACTTCTCGAATGCATCAATCCTTTTTCTTTCTCGGGCCAGTATAGTCCACGCTTCCACTCCATACATGAAAATGAGGAATACCAATGCTCGTATTAACCGGATCTTTGTTATGACACCGATTCCTCTCTTTTTCCTGATGTTTTTGAGGCGAGTCATTTCAATACGCCAATGCCATAAGCCAAAATAATAAATTTTGAAATTTTCATTCCGAAAATAAAGAACTTCATATACTAAATTTAATCCCCCTTTTCACTCCTTAAGGGTTCAAATTCCAACAACTCAAAAAATTCAAAATTCAAAATCATTTATTCAAATAGACCTTCGCAGGCACTTATGAAAAGTCTGACTCTAATACTCTAATACCGGTTCGGAAGGTTGCATTTGCTGAGAAGAGCCGGCAATAAACTCAGCAATTACTCTTTTCAAAACAAGCTTAGATTCATTACATAATATTTACATTCTAATCGCACTGACAACAATTGCGTGCCCCGGCGCGGCCGCAAAACTACAAAGTAGACTGAATCTATATTTAATAAGTAAATAAATAAATGGCAAACTTAAGCAGACCAACCCCCACAAGCAGCACCTGTTCACAAGTATGACGCGTGTGGCAGCCATCGCCCTCCTCGCCATATTGGAGGGAAGTGAGCGACCCGTCACACGACGCCGCCGCAAGCAAAGGCCTTAAAGTGAGCATGACTTACTTAAGTCTGGCTTAGAAATAAAAAATAAACTAAAGGGAAACTACTAAACACGCAATTTGTTATCACTGTGACTATTGACAAGTTTATACTAAATATCATTTAGGTATATGTATAGAAAATATAACAATTAAGGAGACAGACATAATCTATTGAAGAATTTAGAAATAAATTAAAAACATTAAATTGAATTAATTACTATAAGTAATAATCTGTAAATTAAACAAAAAATAAAAAAAAAGATAACTTATTATAATAATAGCATACTTAGAATTAAAATGGACCTTGAACTAGCTGCTAAGTGAAGCAGGTGCAGAGAGAAGCTACTTCCATACATCCTTGTCGTCAATATAATGAGACACTTTATAATAGGCCCTACTCAACAACCGCTTTTTGATATGTTCCTTAAATTTAAAAAAGGACATACTGGTCACGCTATGAGGAATTTTATTGTAAAATTGGATACAATTCCCAAGAAAGGACTTATTTACTTTAGCTAATCTAAATCTAGGCACAGTTATTTTGTCTTTGTTTCTAGTGTTTCTATCGTTGACTGGAAACAAATTAATGTTTTTACGAACATACATAATATTTTCAAAAATGTACTGAGAGGGCAAAGTTAATATATTAATTTCCGGAAATACCTTTCGCAGAGATTCGCGAGACCCCAAACAGTAGATGGCGCGAATTGCTCTTTTTTGCAATACAAAAATTGATTCCAAGTCTGCGGCAGAACCCCACAGCAAAATACCGTAAGACATAAGGCTATGAAAATATGCAAAATAAATTAATCTGGCTGTATTAATGTCCGTCAGTTGCCTTATTTTGCTGACTGCAAAAGCAGCGGAGCTCAGTTTACCACCTAAGGCTTCCAGGTGAGCACTCCACTGCAATCTACAGTCTATGGTCAGACCAAGAAAAACAGTCTTATCTACTACATTAAGTTTAGTACCGTCCACAATAACATTGGTATCAACTTTTGGTACGTTTGGTAATGAAAATCTTATACATTTAGTTTTTTTAGAATTTAGCATTAGATTGTTGGCAGCAAACCATTGAGACACAGTTTCCAGAGCGTGGTTAACTTTTAAAAGGTCTTTGTCTTTTCTATCTACTTTAAATATCAGAGACGTATCATCTGCAAACAAAACGACATCTGATAGTTCTTTCACCATGTAAGGTAGGTCATTTATATAAACTAGAAACAGAAATGGGCCTAAAATCGAGCCTTGAGGTACGCCTAATTTGACTAAGGAGCCCGATGACACACTACCATTGATTCCTACTTTTTGTTGGCGCCCTGAAAGATAGGAAACCACAAGATCGAGGGCCACTCCGCGAATTCCATATAACTTAAGTTTAAGAGCTAGCGTTTGGTGATCTACGCAATCAAATGCCTTGGAGAGATCACAAAAGATACCAATAGCATCGTGTGAGCACTCCCAGGCCTGAAAAATATGCTTAATAAGTTTAGCTCCCGCATCCGTAGTGGACTTACCTCTTGTAAAACCGAACTGATCATCATGGAGTATCTTGTGGTTATTAAAATGCCTTAACATTTGGTTTAGCACAATCTTTTCAAAAATCTTGCTTAATGCAGGAAGTACTGAAACAGGTCTATAATCTGAGGGATTGTTTTTACATCCCGATTTAAAGATTGGAACAATTTTGCTGTATTTCATTAAGTCAGGAAAGTTGCCCTGTTCGAGACATTGGTTAAAAATTAGGGCTAAAATAGGGGCAATATTGAAAATAATTGACTGTATAACCTTAACTGACAAACCCCATAAGTCTTCTGTATTTTTCATATTTAGTGACTTAAAAGCCGTGATAATGTCATAATCATTAACCTGGGTGAATGCGAAGTCTGGAATATTTTGTTGAAAATTATTCTGTAAAATCGATTCTGCTAACGTGGAAGACGAAGCAAGATTTTTAGTAGCCTCCATAGGTATATTTGAGAAAAAAGTTTCAAAAGCAGATGCTACTTCTAATTTACCTGAGATTAATGTATCATTAATTTTAAGAGAAAAAGTATTATCTTTGATTTTATTCTTACCAGTCTCTGTATTAATAATCTGCCACACTGTTTTAATTTTATTATTAGAACTATTTACCCTATTGCCTATGTAGATGGCCTTTGCTCGAATACAAACCTGTTTAAATATCTTGGAATAGTTTCTAACATATATATGAAAGTTTTCATTACTATTGTAAGATCTCTGATGGTAAAGATCATACATGTTATCCCTACTCTTCCTGATTCCTTTAGTTGCCCAGTTACAGAATTGAAGTTTATTATTATTTACCTTCTTAGTTTTGATTGGACAAGATAAATTAAATTCGTTGCAAATATCTTTAAATATTTTTTCATAGTTTACATTTGGATCATCAGAAGTATATGTAGTGTTACTAATTTTATAATCCATATTGACGCTGAAATTATTTAATCTTGTTTTATTAACTGACCTAAATGTTTTCGTTACGGATGAACTAAGTTTTTTACACGGAAACTTTACTAATTGGGCCAAATGATCCGAACGGACGCCACTTATTATTGACTTCTCTAAAACGTTACTGTTGGTTATTATGTTATCAATACAAGAGGAAGTAGTAGCCGTCACTCTCGTGGGCTCATTAAATAGATGAGACATATTAAATGATTTAAATAACGTAATAAAATTATTTCTATCTAATGAGGGTATTAGGATGTCAATATTAAAGTCACCACAAATAATTACTGACTTATTACATTTTGATAATTTACTAAGTATTTGTTCCATTATGGAACAAAACAAAGTAAAATTTGACGCAGGAGGTCTATACACACATAAAATAATGGAGCTTTCAATCTCTGCACATGCCACCTCGCATACGCGTTCCACAGAATGACAAGTAATATCAGTACGATTCTTATATTTAATATTACTATTTAGCAAAATGAGGGTGCCGCCACCCTGAGCAGTCACTCTATTGTACGCACTGGCAACAGTAAAGTTATTTACATTAAAAAGCATTCTGTCTGGTTTTAGCCACGTTTCTGTAAAACATAATATATCGATTCTGATTTCATCACATAATAATTCAACGTCAAGTATTTTGCCAGAGAAGCGATTAATATTCTGATGTAGTAAAGTAATGCCATGAGTATGCTTCTCTGTTGTCGGAGTTACAAGTTTAACAACAGAGAAGCAAACAACACCGATATTCGTTACGTTAGTTTATAACCATAAGCTTAAATAATAAATTTAGTGTACTTCCATACACAAATTCATCCCCCTTTTTACCCTTTCGGGATCGGAATTATCAAAAACGTTGAGGCACATAAAAAATAATTTTCAATCATCAACCTAAACACAAAATTTGAAGGTCCTAACTTCGAAACTGATGGACTTTCATATAAACTTGCATCCCCTATTTTACCCCCTTAAGGATGGAATATCCAAAAATCCTTAGTGGTTACCTACACTGTGTAATAATATATTAAGTGACGTTTACTTTGAAACTGAATGACTTACATACATCCCATACCTTTTCACCCTATCGGGGTTGGAATTGTCAAAAAAGCTGAAACATGTATAAATTAATTTTCAATCGTTAGCCTAAATACTAAATTTGAAGATCCCAACTTGAAAACTGACGAACTTTCATACAAACTTTCATCCCCTATGTTACCCCCTAGGAGTGGAATTTGTAAAAATCCTTCCTTAATGAATACCTACACTGTATAATATTAAATTTAGTGAAGTTTACTTTGAAATTGAAGGACTTGCATACACAACTTCATCCCCATTTTCTTCCCTTCGGTGGTGGAATAATCACAAACGCTGAGATAACTATATATTAATTTTCAATCGTCAGCCTAAACACAAAATTTAAAGATCCTAATTTCAAAACTGACGGACTTGCATACAAACTTTCATCCCTTATTTTACACTGTTAGGGGTGGAGTTCCCAAAAATCCTTCCTTAATGGATGCCTACACCGTATAATAATACATTTAGTGAAGTTTACTTTGAACTTGAAGGACTTGCATAATCAAAATCAAAATCAAAATCAAAAAGTCATTTATTCAGTTTAGGCCCTAGTAAGGCACTTATGAACGTTATGTACATACAGTTGAATTTAATTTGCATACACAACTGCATCCCCCTTTTCCTCCCTTCGGTGGTGGAATTATCACAAACGCTGTGATATCTATATATTAATTTTCAATCGTCAGCCTAAACATAAAATTTGAAGATCCTAACTTCAAAACTGACGGACTTGCATACAAACTGTCATCCCCTATTTTACCCTCTTAGGGGTGGAATTTCCAAAAATCCTTCCTTAGTGGATGCCTACACAGTATAATAATACATTTAGTGAAGTTTACTTTGAAATTGAAGGACTTGCATACACAACTTCATTCCCCTTTTCCTCCCTTCGGTGGTGGAATTATTACAAACGCTGAGATAACTACACATTAATTTTCAATCGTCAGCTTAAACACAGAATTTGAAGATCCTAACTTCAAAACTGACGGACTTGCATACAAACTGTCATCCCCTATTTTACCCTCTTAGGGGTGGAATTTCCAAAAATCCTTCCTTAGTGGATGCCTCCACTATATAAGGTATCTTTGTGCAAAATTTCAAATCTCTAGGTCCAGCGGTTTGGGCTGTGGGCTGATATATCAACAATCAGTTTATCATTTTATATATTAAGATTATTTTTCTACATCATAAAATGTCAAGTGAGATTCAGTTTTTGTTTTAGTTTTCAGCCATTTTCATAAATCAGCTTTCAATTGTATTTATTGCTGTAGGGCTAATAAATATTTATATGTTGTTATTGTTTGTTTTAGCCAGCATGTTAGTTAATGAATTTAAATATAAGTCAATGATATTTATAATGTTTTAGCGCGTCAAGGACAAGGATTCCGATAAGAGCGAGACTGACAGAAGCGAAAAGAGTGAAAAGGAGGAGAGATCTGAGAAACATAAAGAAAAGCCACATGCCAGCGATGAAGATGACAGTGCGGACAATCAACCTTTGATCGCCACCGCGCCCAAGTAAGTAAATTAATAATATGAAGCTACACTAAATACATTCCCTCCTTGTGCATTCCTATTTATTACGATAATAAACAAAACCTTCTTTTCCCACCCCAGAATAGAAAAGGAAAAAGAAAAAGAAGTAGAGAAAGAGAAGGAAAAGGAAAGAGAAAAAGAAAAGGAAAGGGAGAAAGAAAAAGAGAAGGAAATTGAAATCGAAAAAGAAAAGGAGAGAGAAAATGAAAGAGACAAAGAAAGGGAGAAAGAGAAAGAAAAAGAGAAGGAAAAAGAAAAGGAGAAGGTAAAAGAGAAAGAGAAGGAAAAAGATAAAAGTTCCACATCGACTTCTACGAGTGAAGAGAAAGTAATTATCAAACCTCGTTCGCAATCTAAAGGCCGCACTTTGCCGCCTATCAGGTTGGATTCGCATGAGAAGAGAATGCCTAAAAGGAGGCCCTTATCTTCTAAGAGTAAGTCAGTCTTATTTACCTCTAAATCTGATACATATAATTTACTTATACAATAATAAATTATACGAAGCGCTCGTGGTGTAGCTTGATTAGCCGTTCTCAATAGATCGTCAAAGTTAAACAATCACTGGTGTGGACGTTATCCAGATGGGTGACCCCCATTCAACTCGAGCGTTTTTCGCGCTTAGGAAGGCACATAAAGCCGTTTTTGGTCCCGGCTTTCATTTAACTGTGATAGTCGTTAAGCTAGTTGGAGGTAAAATCTCCCAGCAGTAGGTTGACCACTAAACTACCTCCACAAATCCGCAGTGGGCATGCGTGGTGTATTTACCCATTCTCTTTCACCCTCATTTTTCAAAGGAGGCCTGTGCTGAGAATTGGGACATTATAGGCTGATGATGTTGATAAATTGTACTAGCTGTCTAGCTCTCGTAGTAAAAAGAAAATCTTTGCAGCTCGTCACTACGAATATAAATGACATAATGTATTTATAAATTTAGAAAAGTTAATAATAGTAAATTATACTCCAGTAGGTGAAGGGCCAAGCACGAGTACTAATCGCGCATCTCGACGGCCGCCTGCCTCCACTGACAGTGACAGTTCTGGAAGAGCTTCCAGGTAAACAATTAAATTAATTTTAAAATATTAAGTATCTTTGTATAAAAATATATTCGAAACAATTGGGTTTTAGAGTACCTTGTCGAAATTGACTTTTAGTGTGGGGTAAGTTCTGTATCTGTCAGTCTGCGTTTATAACACTGTTGTTTTTTCGGTAACTACATAATACTATCGCCTTAAAATTATGTACTGTCGAAGAACTTAAAATTACACATATCTAGGTATAGTAGATAAAACAAACTGCAGTCGGTAGAGCATTGATGAGTTTCTATGTTGTTGAATTTATATTCATCATATTTTTTTTACTTACCTTAAAATCGATCTCATTCGAAATGTTCTTCTGAAACAGATGCGGCGGTCTCACAAAGAAGATGCAAAGCCGACGTAGTCAAAGCGCCAACTCAGCAAGTAGTGGCAACACTATCGCATCTAACAGTAGTAAACGTCCGCGAAAGAGGAAGAACACTGAGTGAGTTATCTATGTGGCTTTATTTTTTCCCATTAAATATCACGTACCTAATTTTGTTCTATATTTATAGGCCTTCCACGAATGAACCGACTCGTGGTAGTATATCAAACGTCAAAGCTCAGGTGGGAGATAAGTTGAAAGTCTATTATGGACCTACACAGTCTGAATCAAAGGTAAGTTCATCATGATAATTTATAATAAATCCCACAACTTCATCCACAATTGCTTCATTTTTCTACCCCAGGGTTTTTTTTATTATAGATTGTTATTCAATTAAAGTGGTTTCTAAACAAAATGAACCGTCTCGTTAAATAATTAAATTTGATAGTATGTTCGAATGATGACTTCAATCGTGTATAGGTAACATATGAGGCAAAGGTGATAGAGATATCGTCAGAGGGTATGCTCCGCGTCCACTACACCGGGTGGAACACGCGCTACGACGAGTGGATCAAGCCGCAGCGGATCGCGGTCAATGTCACGCAACATGAGGCACGGAACAAAAAGGTAAAGTATCATTGTGTAAAATGTTTGTTTATAATGCTTGTTGTTGTAGTTGTTGTGTAGTTTAATTAGCATATATTCTATAAATACTATTTTTCTAGGGTTCAAGCATCAGCAGACGCGTCAGAGCTAAAAGGACTGAAGGTATGATACAGTAGTTTACTCATAGAGTTCGATAGACAGGTTGTCTAACGCGGCACGAGAGACAATTATATGCAACGTTCAGGGCAAACACCGCAAAAACCGCGTCAGTCGTAACCTATTCGAGGTAAAGTCTTGTGCGCGATATTTATTAAAATGCCATATTGTTCAGTGATCGTCTGCAAAAGTCGCCATCTATCGGTTACGTCTAAATACCCGCAAATGAAGACGGCAAAGGCTAATTTGATAGCTTTAAATATGTTCTATCCTTTTTCAATAATGTTTGCAAGAAACACATGTGATGTGACTAAAATTAATTTAGTGTGATTTACGACAGAATCGGCACCAATGTGTATTTAAAATTAATCTCAATATCTATTTCTTCCACAGAATCCTCAGCTCGCTCCGATACTGATAGCGATTCGGATAGTGACGGTAATGTCAAGAGAACTAAGAAAACTGATGATAAATCCGGTCTCAAAAGTAAACATTTTCGCTGTATGACTCTTCTATTCATATTAAATTAATCCTATTTTATATTAATTTCATGTTCATTTTATGTTTTATCTTACAGCACCATCGAGATCTAAAGATGCTAAGTCAAGCGACAGCAGCAGTTCCAGTAAACCTCGCAAACGACCGATAAGGACTATATCCACGCCGACCAATGTATCCCCAGCAAAGAAACCACGCCCTAGCGCATCGACTGGACATCAAGGTCGCGACTACGATCTCAATGAAATAAGATCTGAATTGAAAGGCTTACATACAGTCAAACAGGAACCTGAAGATAATGTTAAGCAGGAGGCAACTGAGAAGGATAGCGCGATGACGGCTGCGTCAACATCTGCTCCACAACCTGAACCACAACAACCAGACAAGCAACCTGATGATGTTTACGAGTTCAAAGAACCTGAACCCTTTGAACTAGAGTTACACGATGAAAAGAAAAAACGTACACATCGCATTTTCGATGACATTTCTCCCAGTAAATACACCTCCACGTTATCGAAATCGCTAAGTGAAGAAATATCTGAGGATCCGCTAAAACCGCGGCCATCAACCCACAGGTCCCCATCTTTATCGCCTTTTAGAGACTTTGGTGCGACACGGGATATACTCCAACACAGCCCAGAAGACGACTCTAAAGATGATTTATTCTCATTAGATGATGATTCGTTCCCTGGTGATGGTAGTTCAGGTCCTATTTTCGAAGGATTCACTCCAGCCAAAAATCAAGAAACATACTCCAAAAAAAGTAAAGTTTCTAAGTTACGAGAATTAATTGATGATTCACCTGATAGTCCAGCTGATGATGAACAATCATCAGATGATGAAATACAAGAAGATATTTCTACCAAAGAAGTGGAAGATCGTGAACTTAGTCCTGTTACTCCAAACGTGGAGGAAACAAAAACTTCCGAACAAAATGTAAAGGACGAACCCAAAGAGTCTTTAGCCGAGAAGGAAATAAAACAAGAACTGATTGAGCATCAAGAAGAAACGAATGAAGTTATTATTCCTGAACCTCCCAAAACACCTCCACCACAAATAACAGATAGTCCAAAAGCCATTACCACAATCAGCATTGTAAGCAGTACAGTGGTAGAATCAAAAGAAGAGCCAAAAAAAGAAGAGACACTGAATATAGTGTCTATCCAGCTACCTAGTTTGAATATTCAGGAACCCAAAGAAAGCACTTGTAAATTAATTATTGAAAAGAAGTTAGATCCAGAACCTGTGACATCAAAACTTGAACCTCCTTCTAGTCCTCTTATTGACACAGAGGAAGACAAATCGGAGCCAGATAGTCCGGCTAGAATCGACGTCCTTCCTGAGCCTCCGCCAGCTTTCCTACTACAAGCAGAAGGTCCTAAAATAGCAGAGAAACTTCTCAAAGCTATAAGCAGTGCCAAACGACTATCTATGTCACCTCCGCCAATGGACGACCGCCCGAACACTCCGAAAACGGACACACTCAAACTAAACAAACCCGAGTGCAAATTATCTCCTATATCACCAGAACCAAAGACGATAACAATGAAAGTGGATCCAATAAAAACGTTAACAAAAATAGAGCCTCTGCAAAAATTAAGTGAAGAAATAGAAGATTCGCTATTTGGTGATTCTTCAACTTTGGCGGATATAAAACGCGAAGTTATTGAAATAAATAAGAAAGTGAAGTCGAAGGAAGCGACGCCACCAAGACTGCTGAGTCCTTTGAATATCTTGGAACGCCGGAAAAGTGTTGCTGATCTGCAATTAAGCGTACCCGGGAAGAATAATAAAGTGTTGAGTGACACGATACAAAAGTTGTCCAGTCAGATCAATCAGTCGGTGGCGGTGGCGGCCACCATCCCGATACCTGCGTTCCCATCTGAAGATAGGAGCGAATCCAGTGACTCCGATGACTCCGATAGAAGGTATTTTACTTTAGTTTAATTTTCATGTTCTGAGAACAACTGAATTAGTCTAAATAAATAGTATCCTAGGTCAGTTTACAGATACTCATTGCGAGTCGGCCGCGCACACAGTTTTCTTTAGAATAATTATAGTATTAAGTAACACAACTTTCCCATGACATTAATAGGAGGCGCAAAAAAGAAGTTTCATAAAAGGGTTTCCCTTTAATTTAAAATTTAATATTATTTGTGAAATATACATTTTGTGATAATTTTAACTGTCTACCTGTTACGGTTCACAAGATACAGTCCACTGACAGGTAGACGGACGGCCGGATAGCGGAAGCTTAATAATAGGGTGCCGTTTTGCGCCCTTTGGGTACGGAACCCTAAAAAGATGTTTTATCAAATATTTTAGCCACAAAATGTTTGTCACAGGTTAATAATCGACAAACTATCAATGGAGGAGTGGGGCAGTGGCGGCAGTTCAGAAACATCGCGTGGACTAGCTCTGGGCCTGGGCGTGGGAGTGGGCTTAGGTGTGGGGATGGGAGTGGGGGTGAACCTAGGGGTGGGAGTGGTGGGCGCTGCCCGTTCTCTTCACGCTGGCAAGTCTCCCGGCGAATGGAGCGCGGGAGAGTCGCTACTCATGCTTGAAGATGCTTGCAAGAACGAGAGGAAACATAGTGAGCCACATTTATTATATGAATCTTCATCAAAACTCATCCACATTTATTAAACTGACTGACCAACTGATTGAAAATTATATATTTTGAAATTATTTAATTCTCAATAGGTATATTTATTATAGTATTGAGTTTTTAAAAAGCCCTTATATGAAAATCATCGTTAATTTTCTAACTTGTAATCATACGCCAATGATCTAGGGTTATTTTCAAGAGGAGATTGACATCTAAAAAACAATGGCTGATGTTTCGATGCCGATGGAAACCCACCATCTTGGGGTGGGCACCAGGCAATTCTGGGGTGTGCCGTGGTCACTCCCCCCCCCCCACCCTATATGAAAGAAAGAAAAAGTTTTATTCCAGACAACACACAACATTACATTAACGACACAAAATATTACAAACAATTGAAAATAAAAATAATTAAATTATTAAAAGAAACAAAA
The DNA here is from genome assembly GCA_951394255.1 of Polyploca ridens. Classification (NCBI taxonomy): domain Eukaryota; kingdom Metazoa; phylum Arthropoda; class Insecta; order Lepidoptera; family Drepanidae; genus Polyploca; species Polyploca ridens. Next base: position 1,102 of record CATOBL010000267.1, on the reverse strand, counting down.
AACCCAACTGCGTAAAACATAAATTAACCAAGCTTGTTTTTCTCTTTTCAGTTAATTAATGTTTGACACAGTCGGGTTTTTTGTTTATTTTAATAATTTAATTTATTTCAGACTTTTTAGTTTTATACAGAAAGAGTTGTATGTATTAGTAAGTAAATGAGCGGTACGGTAAAGGAACGCTAACAACCATCGCAAATCTGTGATTTACGTATCATAACAGCTCAGGTCTTGCATTAAACGTGTTTTTTTTGCAGTTTACGTCAAAATGGTAGCATAAAAGTATTACAATATATACATATATGGAATGGTCTATTTACAAGCTTTCATTTGATACCCATATTGCTATAATAACGAAACTTTTATTTTTAATACCCCCCCTATTTTTTTATTCTTAGGCGCCATATAAAAATAATATACCCTATGACACTCCCCCAGTCAAGACGAATCTAACGACACCTCATATGCTTAAATCCATCAAGCCGTTTAGGCTGCAGAGCGGCACAAAGAAATAGACATACATACATACACTCGAAAAACATAACCCTCCTTCCGGGTCAGTCGGGTAAAAACAACTAGACAATAATGTAATGTTGCGTGATGCCAGGAATAGGTCTCAACTCAGTATTGTACTTAGGTTGGTAAAAAAACTAATCCTCGCGCTGCTTTTCAGTCGGGGCCTACGTCCATGACATCACGAACATACACGCCAATACTTGTAATCCATCAAAGATAAAACGTAACATTGTAATAGGTGCAAGTGTAGTGGTGGCGGGCAGCGGTCGCGTGGCCACAGTAGCGGCCGTCCCCGTGGGAGTGGTGGCGGCGGCGGCGGAGGAGGACAGCAACATATCTCTGTTGCTGTGCGAGGAGACCATCCCCGGGTCGCCGGCGCCCGACGCGGAGCCCGCGCCGCAGAGACAGCGCTTGCACATGCCCTTCGCCTCCGCGCCGCCGCATCATCATACACACACCAAAGGTAAACCACTTAATGTTTTATTCATATACATGTCCCGTGGTCTTTTACTGTCAGCGAGCTATGGAACGAGCTATGCTCGGAATTTCTCTACGTGACAAGGTCCGAAATGAGGACATTCGTAGGAAA
>CATOBL010000266.1:0-19049 GCA_951394255.1 Polyploca ridens | reverse complement strand
ACTCCATTGGGAAAACCACGGCGGGAAGCTCATTTCACAGTCCAAGCGTCCGCGGAAGAAAACTCCTTTTAGCCCGCACAGTTCGAAACAATTCTGGTTTCAGTGTGTGAGGATGGACTCCCCGTCGATGCCGAGGGTTGCGATGGTGGAAGGTAGCCGTAGGCATCAAGTCGAACAATTCCTTAGAACACTCTCCGTTGTAAAAGCGGTAGAACACACATAAGGAGGCAAAGTCTCTCCTTAGACTTAGGGGATCTAAACCGCTTGTGAGCTCGGGATCGCCAACGATTCTGACGGAAGTAGGGCACTAAATCTGGCACGCGAAGTAGGTGCTCTTGCGTTATCTAACTATATTTATATCTGTGTAGAATACAGTAATATTCCATGGTATGGTATGGTGTCATACCGCGGGAGGCAGATGTGGCAGCGCTGGCGGCGCGGGAATGCCGCCGACGAGCAGGCGCTGCGCGCGCGAGGCGGGCGGCGCGTGCGCACTGCCCGCCTCGCCGCCGCACGACACCACCAGCCGCGCGCGGGATATGCGCACTGACACCTGCGCATACAACATTATACATCACTTTTTTTTTTTTAATATGTTGGCGTCACACGGCTTGTGTATTTTGCCATTTTCCAGTTATAATATCAGTTCCAGTCACAATAAATCACTTTCACATAGTCCTCAGTCAGTCACTAGTCATTAGAGACATGTTTTAGTACAATGGTGGTTGTATTAAAACTTTACACGGACTTCTTGAGACAACTTGTAAAGTCACGATACACATGATTCATTTCATTTCACTTCACTGGTGCACATGGATTGATCTTTATTGGATAAAATACCACCGATAATATGCAATAAAACTCAAAATACACGAAATTATGAAAATAAAAATGAAAACGCTATGTCACTCTTCAAGTTCCCGCCAAAAAGTCTATACATCACTTAACACACCGGCAGACTGAGTACGCTATTTTAACCATTGAGCTAGTATTACTATGTATAGAGAAGACACCACACATCACAACTATGTTCCATTCAAGTGAGGCCATCCGGCCACCCATTTTGTTGTAGAACGATGAACGGAACGCGTAAACACCGTGAAAATCACGTTGTTTGCGAGAAAAATACTCCTAAAAGCATTCTGATAGTAATTCTACTGTCTGCTTAGATGACTAATTATTGTTTTAGCGCTAAAGAGAACTTTTGTTGACACTAAAAAAATGGGACATAACCTTTGTTTATGATAGCTTCTCTATACGGAGTAATAATAGCTCAATGATTTTAACCGACTTAACAAAAAGGAGAAATGAGGTTCTATTACGAACCGGTGGTAAAATCAATTGTAACGTTCGTAAGTGCCTTAGTAGGGCCTATATTGAAGATACAATTTTTGAATTTTGATTTTTTGAATATTGTTTTTTTTGGATTAGTTTCTCAATTCGGTTGTATGTTTTACGACTTGGAAAATTATTTTTTTTTTGTTTGGAAGGGTTTACTTCTCGTTCGGTCCCATTTTCATCAGATATTTCATGATACTTTGAAGTCGGTCTAAGTTTTTTGTAAAACAGTTTTCAATTATTTCCATACAACTTTTCGCAATCATTCACGGTCACAGAAAGTGGTTTTTGATGAGACAAAACTAACATCGAACGATTAACCCAAAGAAGCTCAATGAGGTTCATTTTGTTTGAAATCTATTCCGCCAACTCCCCACCGACAATGCGCTCAATTTGCTAAGTCAAGGGTCAAACTAAACATTAAGATGCAGTGATTTTTCCTTATTAAATAGTTGCAGAATTGGATTGCTCGGTATTACTACTGTAAAGGGTTTTTTTCTAGATGCAACAACGTAAATTAGTGCAATAAATGTTACAATACAGTTGCTCAAAAAGTGTTCTTACAATGGCAGTATTTTTTTTTTACTGTAAGTGCACTCTTTACCTTGGCAGTAAACATGTCTTGAAATAATTATTTGAAACTGCATTTTATTGCTGCACTGCAATTTCTATAATAATAAAGAAAAGTGTGACTCACAGATCTCCAGGTGCCGTCGGCGACGTGCGCGGCGAGCGCCACCTCGCGGCGGCGGCGCGCGCGCACCACCACGCGCAGCCGCCCCTCGCGCACCATCACCGCCATGAAGTGCTTCGGCTTCGCTTTCGAACCCTACACATACACACATCACATAAGAAAGAAAGAAACATTTATTGGACACAACAATATACAACAATACAATACATTTATAACACAATAATACACAACATTATAAAAAAAAACCATAACCAAATTTTGCGACATTGTTAATATGTACTATGATGGGTCCAAAAGGCCCCAGCTCAGCATGTGCTGCAGATAACTACAGAGCTGATTTTTTGCTGAAGGCACGGGTGATGCACGGACGGATGTGCGGTAGATATAAAAGAAAAAATAAACATAAGTATACTACTTATCATCACTTTATACTAACCAAGCCAGTCATATTAAGGATTAATGTAGAACAATTGTTCTTAACATCGTAAAGAACCTAGAAACTTGATTTTGAAGAAATTTTAAAGCGATGATAGCTCAGTGGTAGTGACGTCGGATACCGAGGCGAAGGTCCCGGATTCGAATCCTACAATAGCTTGAGCTTTCGGTGAAGGAAACCATAGCACGGTGATAGGATACTTTGTAGTACCCATCTGGCTGGCTATCACCCTCAAGTTGAAAATCTGTCGCCAAGCACCTATCGGTGTGTTCTGATAGCTGCACTTGAGAGTCAGTTCCTTCTAGGCTTTGTGTGCTTACCACATTCGACCACATCATCACTTACCATGGTAAGGTGGTCAAACACAGACCTACACACTGTAAAAAAATATTATTTAAGTCACTCATGATAGGCTCCTCATTGTTAAGAAAACTCGTGTCCCAGCCGTAGAAAATTATCATAATCAATAAAAAGAATTTAAAAAAATACTATACAGTATTTTGAGCTTGTTAAACATATTTTATTCAAATAAGTCCATCTCCATAGGCACTTGCGAAATCGTCACAACTTCAATACTCATTTGAAAGGTTGAATCTATTTCCTTTGAAGAGCCAGCAACAAACAGAGTATTTTTTTTTTCAGAACAGTAAATTGGTAACTGTTTAATCTCTCTGACAACAATTGCTTATGCTGGTAACTGTACCAGCGTTGTACATACCGGTGCAAGCAGCAGTAGTCCATCAGGCGAGTATGTCCGGAACTGCAGGGTGAGCGCCAGGTCGCGCTGCTGGCGCCGGCCCACCCGCAGCGTGGCGTGGCTCCACTGCGAGTCGCCGAACTTCACCGCGCCCGCCTCCACTGTGTATGATGATGTCTATCGACAAATAAATTATTAAATTAAACAAAAAACCCGACCGCGTAAAACAAAAATTAACTGAAAAGAGAAAAACAAGCTCTTTTAACTATAGAATTTTGAATATAACTTGAATGCTATAAGGTATTGCAGTCGGGGAGAAACCAATAACCTAAGAATGTATTTTTTTTTTTGTAATATTTGTTATACCCGACTGTAATATCTATTATCATATTGTTATAATAACGAAATTTTTGTTTTTAATGCCCCCTCCTCTTTTTTTATTCGTAGACGCTATATAAAAATAATATACCCTATGACACTCTCACAGTTAAGACGAATCTAACGACACCTCATATTTTAAAATTCATCAAGCCGTTTAGGCTGCAGAGCATGCCAAAGAAATAGACATACATACATACAGTCTCAGTTTAAGGGTATTCCGAACCGGTGGTAAATTCAACTGTATGTACATAACGTTCATAAGTGCCTTACTAGGGCCTAAACTGAATAAATGACTTTTTGATTTTGATTTTGATTTTGATTTTGATTTTGATTTTACATACACTCGAAAAAACGTAACCCTCCTTCCGGGTCAGTCGGGTAATAACTCGTTTACTGGTTGTATCAGTATCGGTCGGTTTCACGGCCCACCTGTTTGTAAGCGGTTAATGTAGTCCTACGGTAGCTTGCAACACCCGGGGCATCTCTCACTCTTTACCGACCCTTCCCCCTCCCCGATGAACTCTGGTGACCTTTACTCATGAACAGGATCACAATATATAGTTATTTTGCTATAAGAGGAGGTACTTCCTCAGTCGAGGGATAAAACGCTCTCTAAACAGACTAGTCTTCAAAAGGAATTTTAAGTAAATTATTATTTTTAATAATATAATGATGTTACCTTGGTACAGCCAGCAGCGTTTTCAGGATGCGCCTGTAGCGCCCGCGGCGGGGCGCGGAGCGGGGCGCGCGGCGCGTCCGCTCGACCCAGCTGGGCCCCGTCCCATCGCACTGCGCTCTCTAGACCTATCAACCTGTAATACATGCTAGTTATCATTTTTATCATTTTTTTAGCCTGTGTTTGACCACATACTTACCATGATAAGTGATAATATGGCCGAAGGTGGTAAGCACATAAAGCCTAGAAGGAACTGGCTCTCAAGTGCAGCTGTCGGAACACACCGATAGGTGCTTGGCGACAGATTTTCAACTTGAGGGTGGTAGCCAGCCAGATAGGTACTCCAAAGTACCTTACCACCGTGCTATGGTTTCCTCACGATGTTTTCCTTCACCGAAAGCTCAAGGTCATTGTAGGATTCGAACCAGAGACCTTCGTCTCGGTAGCCGACATCACTACCACTGAGCTATCATCACCTTGAGGAAGAAAATATATTAAAATATATTTCGTAGTATCTGCATGACTGGTAATGAGTTATCAAGCACCAAATAGTATGACTCAATAGCTCTGCTGAGAGTAAATTTTATTCCTGGCTTTGCGAGCTAGAATGCTTCGAATGTGAAGAATATTCCAAGATAAAAAAAAACCTACAAACACAATTAATTGTCACATCGCGAGGATACCATAGCACAATCGTAGATCCTCAAGATAAAAATCTGTCGCCAAACATTTATCGTTACGAGCTGGCAGCTGGACGCGGGGTCAGTTCCCTTGTCCGCTTTGTTGAAATGAATGAATGGTCCTTTGAGCCAACCGCGCCTATACTCACTGTCCATCAACGATAAGATCAGCAACAGTCCCTGTGAACGGCGTGACGGTAACGTTGCGTGGACGTTGCCGCTCCGCCAGACCCTCCACTCCCCCCAGGAACAGTCCCTCGCTCCCCGCGGGGAAGGCGACCCCCGCTAGCGTTCCCTTCGCCACTCGCTCCCCGTCCACCCACATTTCTAGCTGGAACATAAAACAAGTATGAGTACTCTTTCAGCCACAAAAAAAAATTAAGATAGGAAGGAGGATAAAGACTGACTGAAATTTAATTTTGCCCTCTCTAACTAACTACCTTTGGTGGCAAAATGATAAAATATTTAGTATATAACAGACTCGACCAAAGTTGCCCCTGAGTGCAGCATCTATTTTCAAGTATGCGACGTGTGGCAGCCACCGCTGTCTATTAAACATACCCGTCAAACAATACCACCGCTGTGATCGCAACCTTTGCAATAAATCTAGGCAAATCATTTGTTTTTTTTTACAATTCATAAGTCCCGAAGTAATCATGAATAAAAATCTTATCAATTTTAATTATATTTGACTTTTATGTTCCCTATATTTTGCTCCCTCAAAATTATAATCAATTCTAAATAAGATCTCGGCCTTTTGTACTGGACACAAGGGTGAGTCTGAGTAAACCCTACAATCTACGGACCTGTTTGTGTGCTCGAGTAAGCCGCACGGTGTGGAGCCTGCCATCGTCGTACTTCGTGCCGTTTGTCTTCAGTCGGAGTTCGCCTTTTCCAGCTGATGCTATGGTTTCCAGTTCACCTGGAACAGTTTATTGTAAGCTTGTGTCTGTAATATGTGATGATATAGCTTAGGTTTTTTATGTTTAACAATCAGAACACAAGCTGCAGGTGTCAGATTGAGATTGTAACTAGCCAGACATTTTGATACTATAAAGTACCTTATTATGTCAGAATGCTGACAAGCAGGCAGCGGTCAACCTGGGTGGCCATCGCCCCGTCTATCAACAGTTGCAATATCAGTTAGATGGCCATTGTCGCCGACCTTGACAAGCACTTTTTTGAGGAGCCCCCGTAGCGCTGCGAGAAATACTTAATCTACTTCCTAATGATCTACAGTAGGAGAGTTCGATTGAATGGTCGAACGAGGCGGCATGAGCATATAAGCTTCTTCAGGAGTGGCAATATTTATGTTTTTAATCTTATCTACAGCTTTGCACTGGATACTTACCTCCATTCAACGCAAGAGCCAGGTAATGCATATCACTAGCATCGCCCTCAAGTTCATTATCAGATGATCTCGGTACCAGCACCAGCATCAGCAAGCCGGTAGAGGTCCGAGCGCGGAACGAGACGCCTATAGCCGCTTTGCGACGGAGTATCGGTGATGGAAGCTCAATGTACCCAGCTCCTTCCAAGATCGCTGAGCGCAGGATCTAGGGAAATTAAAATGCGATTTTTAAGATTTATGTACAAGAGATTTTAAGGCGATGATAGCTCAGTGGTAGTGACGTCGGATACCGAGACGAAGGTCCCGGGTTCGAATCCTACAATGGGCTTGAGCTTTCGGTGAAGGAAAACATCGTGAGGAAACCATAGCGCGGTGGTAGGGTACTTTGTAGTATTCGCCTGGCTGGCTACCACCCTCGTGTTGAAAAATCTGTCGCCAAGCACCTTTCGGTGTGTTCCGATAGCTGCACTTGAGAGCCAGTTCCTTCTAGGCTTTGTGTGCTTACCACCTTCGGCCGCATCATCACTTACCTTGGTGAGATTGCGGTCAAACAAAGGCCTATAAACAGTAAAAAAAAAAAAAAAAAGAGATAAATAAAGGTAAGCTAATTAAAACTAAGCCCCACGGTTTGTCCAATATTTTAATTCAGGATTTATTTCTAGAAATGCACCAAGTTTCAACTGAATCGGTTCAGCCATTACGGCGTTTCATTACTTATGAAGCAAAAGTCTGCAATAGTCAATTGCTCATAAAAAAGTTCCCTAAAAGTGGATGAATGGAAGAAGCAAACATATAACTAGATCAAGGCAGAATGATGGAAGAATTGTTGACTCACCCTGGTCCCACAACTCGGTTCCAGACCATGTCTAGTGGGTGTATCGAGCAGGTCGTACCCCTGCGAGTCTACCAGCAGGGCCCCGAGGCACCCCAGCAGCGGCGGCGGGGTGCCGGCCGCGGCGCCGGGAGGGCCCCCGCCCACCCAGTACGTGGCGGCCCCCAGGTCCGGCAGTGCCGCGGCTGTCTGGACCGGTGGTGATGGAGACCCGAGCGTCTCCTCGCCGTTCACGCGCAGGCTGCCTGGTGATGACAGCGGTGTTGGTCAATCCGTTTTAAGAGTATTGTACAAGGTATAAGTCACTCACGAGTTACGGTCCTTTTTTTGTTTTGACCTTAAAGCTTAAAGGACAGTGGCTCTCACATGCGGTTGCCGAAATACACTAGTATATGTGATTGACGATACAACGTTAACTCGAAGGATCTTTGGTTCGTGCAATTGTTTACTTTAATGGTCGGATCAAAAAGGTGATTTAAAATGGGAAATTGTAATAGCAATTAATTGGTTACCAAACACGATTTCTGTTTTGATTGAGAACTTGCTATAGAGAACAAGAGATCGGAAAGTCATATATAGGTATAGGGGTTCTCATGGGGTTCTTGAGTCATCTGACGTGACAAATCTGGTATCTAATGCAGGAGTATCTGAACGACAAGGAAAGTCCATCGTTAATTAAAACGATTATTACAGTATGAGGCACGCACGAGTCATGAGCACAGATAGGCAGTAGTGGGGGCAAGCTCGCGCATGGACACTTTTGGCCAAATCACAGTAGCCAAATAACACGCAAGAATCCAATAGATGACGAGCATCGACTCACGAACAAATCGTGCGCAGCTCGGCACTCCTCCTTCTTCATTCCGCCAAACAGACCAAAAAATTAACTACTGTCTAAATATTCTGTGCTACTGTGCAGGTGTCAATTTGTGTTCACGATGTAATAGTCTGAGGATTATTTATTATACAGACTTCTAGAAACTGGTATATATATCAGTATAGCAAGTAACACATTACCTTTCTCAAGCTTGTTGCTGGCGAACATTCTGATGGCATGCACATGCGCAGTGCGCCCGTGGCAGTGCCTCCCACCGGCTGCGATCTCCAGCCTGGAGCCCGAGTACTCCACCGTGAACACCACACGGCAGTCTCGCATCACCACTGACACTGAACGGTTCTGGAAACGATTGAGGGGATTCTTTTGGTGCAGGTCAGACAATACATGAAAAGCCTCAGTGCAGATGTATCCATCATAGATCCAAGTGGCAATTGTTCGTGTCGAATTTAGATATAGTTTATGCGAAAGGTTTCCTCTGACTGATTGGTCTAAGCAGCTAAGACAAATCATTGTTTGCTTAGATACTTTAAGAGACGAAGCCAACCACAAAAAGATCTTATCAAATTCACTTAAATTAGAATAATAATGTTCAAAGCAAAATCATCAGAAAAAATCAATACAGAGCTTATAGGGTGCCATAAACATAAACCTAACAAAATAACCACAAGTCTCACATTTTCAGCATCAATGGCCATGAAGAGCAGTGCGTTCTGGTCCCTGGTGCGGAAGGTGAAGCTGACGCTGAGCTGCCGGCGGTCGGAGGGACGGAACCCGGCGCGCCGCAGCTGCGCGTACCCACTGCCACTGAACCACACTAGACTGCGCTCGCCACTGTTCACCCATCTGAGAAAAAAGGGGGGACAAACACAAAGTGGATAAGTACTTATATAAAAGCAAACTACAAACTCATCATGACAGCAACTACTGACATTTCTGACAATTACACTCCATCATAAGAAGAGCCATAGCCCATACTCTATATGGAAATCACAAACAAAAATATTATGAAGTCTATATTAACTTTTGTTATCAAACCAAAGCTGAAAGAGTAGACTACCTCTGCGTGCAGCCCGTACATTGTGCCCCCTCCGGCTGGTGTACGAAGTTCCACAGCCCCACCGAGACATCGTCAGTATACAAAGCGTGGACGCACGCAGGCAGCGGCAAGGGGCCGGGGGCGCCGAGCCACAGCCGTGCCGGGGCCAGCCACACGCCACTGCTACCAGTACTATTGCTGCTCCACGAAACGCTGCCACCTGCACCCGCGCGCTCCACACCCAGGCGAACTGTGCTCCATATTCTAAAGGAAATTGTAGAAGACTTGTTAATTGGATGGGACCGTATTCTGCGGTTAAACGGCAAGAGTAAAATAAATATCAGACCTTTCAATCTCTATCCTATAGGAGGTATGGTCAGCATCATCGTGTGCTGCTTGTAGTACTTCAGGGTGCAATATGATGCCTGCACCAGCTCCGAGATCCCACGTTATTATCAGCTTCTTATTTTCAACGAATAATTTCATATAATTTTCAGTTTCCTGAGAAAAATAATATGATTAGAAACGTTGGAGGATTGTCATTTTAAGTTGACATTTTAAATCTACATATCTGTGGCTAAACGTACATAAAATTGTACATACAAATAATGTGCCATGTAATTAAAATTATAAGGCTTTAGTATATACTTTTTACAGTTACAAAGTAGATATTCATTATTGGCAAATGTATTAGTAATATAAGTTTCTATTTTTTATAATTTTTTGTTAAATGCTGTGTAATATCATGTTAAATAAATAAATAAATAAATAAATACTGTAATGCACCTGTGTCTGCGTGTCGTCAAGTTCGTGCAGCATCACAAGCGGTCCGTCCCGCACGAGGGTGTCGAATGAGACGGCGAGCGACAGCCGCGTGACGGCCGGCGACGCGCTCGACACGGCGTACGCGCGGACGCATCCCACACCCGCGCCCGCTACCGATGTTACCGACACCGTTATCTGTCGAGTTTTATTTAAATTTAGAAGTTTTACTATACATAGTCGCAGATGGATTTTATACTCATATGCCGATATATTGTAAGAGAGTTGTAGGACCTCACTATAATAAAATCCCATATTAGCTATATAGGTCAAAGGTGCCATACTTGAACGATTTAACCTCTCGTTCAAGGTGTCATAGTAGCACGGAACGTCCACGAAATAAGATGTCACTATTGAACATATAACTTTACGGCAGCGTCGTGTGACATATAGTTTACTTCTCTTCAATATGTTAAGCGTTGGCTGCCACATCCTTTCTATTCAACCATTTCCTTCAATTCTTCTTAATAATATTACATTAATCATACAATTCAGATTTAATTAGTTATGAATCAGAGGGGTTCGTTTAACATAGCAACCACTCATTGAGTCAGTATGGTTAGTAAAGTTTGCTCAACATAAGTTTTTTTTTGATATTTATGAATGTAAAGAAACAATTAACCTTATTGCTTTATAATAAGGTTTACTTATCTGTATTATCATACTGTACAGATATCACATATAAAGCAATACTTGAGGTGTATTTTACATTTACATTCCTTAAAATAAAAATAATTATACCAGGTGCACTGACCGACTCAGCAGCATGTCTCGCTCTTGCCACCTTCTCCCTCAGTGCTGCTATGGCCGGCGACAGAGTGGCTTCGGCAGCCGCGTGTTGCTGCGCCCGCGCCGCTGCCGCCGCCGCTAGCGCTGTCGCCGCTTCTGCACCGCGTGCCGTGTCGCCGCGAATCTGAGATACTGTTGTGTGATCGGTAAACACGGTGTTGGAGTTAATAATAAACTAATTAAACGAACGTATATCAATTAATTAAATCTAATCTTCTCAATTTAAGCACTAACTGAATATTATATATAAACTAGCTTCTGCTCGCGGCTTCGCCCGTGTGGCCTTCAGGAAACAAATGACATATTTTTTTACAACAATAAAACAAAACAAAACAACTTCATCCCGCTTCGACGGTGGAATTATTATTATTATTATTATTAATACCTTAATACCTTTTCATACAAACTTTCATCCCCTATTTTACCCCCTTAGGGGTGGAATTTCGAAAAACCCTTTCTTAGTGGATACCTACTCGTCACAAAGAATATACCTTCTAAATTTCATGTCTCTAGGACCAGTGGTTTAGGCTGTGCGTTGATATATCAGTCAGTCAGGACTTTGAATTTTATATACCTATATAGAATATAGATAGATATTTAAGTATCATAACATTTTTTGGATTTGGGAGGTTTAATACCTACATGCTAGCATCCACTATAACTATGTAAGTAATCTGTATGACGTACCATGTTCCTGCGCAGCACCAAGTGCAGTATCCCCGCTTCGCTGCAACTCCGCAAGCTGCCTCCGCAAGTGATACCGCACGCGGCGTCGCAGCTCACTGGCTTCGTCATACAACACCCGTGTTGTTCCAAACACCCGCGCAGCTTGCTGATCTGCTGCAGCCAGTACACCGCGCACTTCAGCGCGTGGCGCTGCGCCCAGTTCCCGTTCCTGCCACCCGAGCCCACGGACGCTGACGCGGACTACGTCAGCACTGCGACGTAGCTGATCCAGCTCCTTGCGTAACTCTGGAGGATACACGTTGTTATTATTAGTATTTGTGTTCTTCCCATTAATGGGAATATTTCGTGCAGGGCTGCATGGACAATATTTTTAATAATCAAATAAAATCAAAAAAGTCAATTTATGGGAATAGGGTAGAGGCACCAATAAATGAACGTTTAAGCGTTTTTTCCATCTTTAAATAGCTATAACTCGGTCATTTCATGACATAGGCGCTTGTTGTTTTTTTCAATAATACCTTAAATCCTTATTAATTGAAGGATTAAAGTAATTATATCCTACATCTTCATATTTTTTTAAAAAAATTGATAATGTAAGAAAATTTAGGTTTTATCCCTATAGTTGAACACTGAGCCCTAATTGTGAACGTTTTGTACCCAATAGTTGAACTAACATTTGAGTAGGGGTTGGTTCCATAGTAGTTCGTTCATTTAATGGATTAATGAACCATAAAATGAACGAATAATATTCTAAGTGAATATTATTCGTTCAGCTTGAGGCAAATATACCCAAAGGTTGAACTAATAAAATGTGAACCGTTCAAATTTCGACCACCGATCTTAATGGTGATTCTATAGAAAAGTTAGGTTTAAAATAATCCCACCAAAAACATTTTTATGTAAAATGTTGCCGCCAAGACATATGGCTCGTACCGTAAAAAGTTATCAGATCTCATGTAGAGCCAAGCTTATAACTCTACATCCACTTACTCTACAAGCTCTAACTTCACAAACTCTACACACCGTAGTCAAAATATGTGGCTTGGCCGTTTCTCTACCGTCACATGGGAGTAAGATGAAAAATGTATTCACTGTTCATTATTTTTTTGTTATTCAATAGTTCTTGTAGTATTGAAACGGCCAAGCCACATATTTTGACTACGGTGTGTAGAGTTTGTGAAGTTAGAGCTTGTAGAGTAAGTGGATGTAGAGTTATAAGCTTGGCTCTACATGAGATCTGATAACTTTTTACGGTACGAGCCATATGTCTTGGCGGCAACATTTTACATAAAAATGTTTTTGGTGGGATTTCACTTCTTTTTGTAAGTTACTAATGTTTTTTTTTGTTTGAAATTTCCAAGTTTTATAATTTTTTTGTTGTTTGTGTACTAATACAAGCTTACATACCAAATTTCAGCTTTCTAGGACTTCAGGAAGTACCCTATGAGTTTTGATGATCATCAGTGAGTCAGTGACGAAATCGGGGTTTTTTAGAAATCAATAAAATCTAAAGTATAAGAGCTATGTTATTGAAACTTAATATGTTTAATAAGTTTACTATTGACATCATGTCCTGAGAATTTTGTTTATCTGGTGTAATCCAAACCCAAGTTATGAGGGTTCAAAAAAACGACGAAGCGCTTCGAGAAAAGGTAGGTAGTGCCCTTTCGCTTCGCTTGACTGTCTTGGCGGGGGGCACTTCCGTGCCCCCAGATCAAAAACTCTAAAATAATTTGTTCAACTTTTGGTAACTAAGTTCATAAATTTTATAAAATTCATTTGAGTATTTTTGTTTTGGTGTTTAATCGTTAACTTATAGGTTTTAATGGGTATAAAAATTAGACCTTTTTCCATTAGTTGAACGCCGTTCATCTATTGGATCAAGTGAACAAAATTTAATCCATTACTTGAACAGTAAATTTCTCTAAAAAACGGTAAATAATGTTATAATATATATTAAGTTATTGAAAGCAGAATATGTCAAGATTTTATTCCAACCAAAACTGCTCTAATATGACATTAATTCTTTCTATACGCTGACAATGTTCTTAAATTTGGAGGGACTTACCGTTATAAGGTTTCCATATAAAACCGATTTTTGGCGGGTAACGTAGCACATAAAAATTCACCGCAAGCGCGTCTGGGCTGTCATTGTCAATGTTGTTAAGGAATATGGAAGAAAAAATATTGCCTTATAGGGAAAAAAATATTGCATACATGTAAAGGAGAATGGCGAGATTCCATACATGCTTGGACCTAAATTTTTTTGTAACGTATATGACAACCACTGTTGAATTCCTGTAGATTAATAAACTGTTATGCTATTTCTAAAAAATATTTTAACAAAAAAGCTGCAGTTTTTTTTTATTTGAGTTAAAAGGTTTTATAGGTTATGCCGATTTTGACGTATCAAATGAGTAACGTTTGATATACCTATTATAAGTACATTTTAAAAATGTGGATGAAATCCATTTAGTTCTACCCGTTGGTTCTCGCGAGGGACGCGCGTCCTATTATAACAATTGATGTCATTGTTATATTTTTAACCGCGAGCCAAGCGATTAATTATGATTTTACACTAGTTTTGTAGACAATAGAGACAGATAGATGCTGAATAAATATGTTATTTAAGTACCTAACAATTGTTTCTAGTATAGGTACTTACCCAGGTAGGTATATCTTACTGGTAGGTAGTAGGTACTTTGAAGTATCGGGACATGCACAGGCTTTCAATAAAAGAAGGTCATTTTTATTTAGGTTTTTATTCATCAAAATAAAATCCAATGACTATATTGTCTAAGAATTCTGCCAGTGGATTTATATTGCGTTCATGCAAATCCAAATAACACAGCCAATTGTCGATTATCTAAGGTCCATTCAAATGCCGTAGTCACGTGTAGAAAAGAAATCGGTATCCGTAGAAAAGCAAAGGGTCGTGGTGTAGTCAGGAGTCAACCAAAAACCGTAGGAACGCGCACAAAAAGAAAGTACCTTTCGAATCATGTGACAGTCACACAATGTCAGACAAATCAATCAACTTCTTATTAGTTTTAAGTTTGGCAATCAAATCCAAATTAAGACTTATTTAAAATTAGTCAGTGTCGAGTTATATTATAATTTCCCGCCAAAAAGTCGATCAATCAACTTCACTCAAAGGGCTCGCTGACCATAGACTAGGTACGCGTTTCATTTGACGTAAAAAAATATGTCATCGTGTTATAGAGTGTTAAAACGTTTTTTTTCTCATAGAGAGTTTGTATTAATAAATGCAATGACATTTTCAACTAATCTCTGTTAAAAATAAAATTATTTATCATTATTATGACTAACAGAAATGTTTCAAATATAAAAAAAACAATGTGGAGATAAATACCGTTCAAAGGAACATGGAACGACATTATGGGTGCGTTCCAAATCACAATCAGCTTAACTAACAGCCTAAAATATATAAATGTATATTTCTATTTTCTAGACATACTGCTAGTCCTGAAAAATTTTGAATTATGTTATTTAATTTAACTTTAATAAAGCAACTTTTTGATATATATTATGTCGTTATACGCAGCTAGGGCCAATTTCGCCATTGTCCTTTAGGGATTATATTATATTTTTTTAATTTTCGGTCGATTGTTCATCTATTGGGGGTCGGTCATCTTTTGGTGCCACTACCCTATAATAAATGAGTTCTTAACCTAGACACAACTCAACTTCGCCTCTGTAAAAATGTTCGATTCAAATCCTCTAAGCAGTTATTAACTTATTAGTTTGTCATCACACCACTAAAGATAGCGGGCGATAGTAATCACGTTTTACACCTGCCTTGTTTAAAATACCATGCTTCCAGATCGTCCAAAGGCTATGTTGGGTTAGTCTAGATTTCAGTGTTCGCCCCATAGTAAAAGTTGTTCAGCATGACTAACCCAACATAGGTTTCGAAAATATGCCATCTCGAAATCTCCACCCAGTAAAATAAAAGTATACTAGACCGGCCTAGTACATTATGCTGTGGCATTTTGATTTTGATCCCCAAGCAAAACATAGTAGTAGTATAAGCGAAAATTGACCCAGCTCACCTTCTGCCTTAGCCAACACCTCAGCCCCGCGTCTCTTGAGATCTTCCGAGGAGTTCTTAGCCCTCGCCGCCGAGCCCAGCAGCGGCAGGGGTCCCCTGGCGATGGTGGCTGCAGCAGTGGCAGCACGAGCAGCGTCGGCGGCCGCAGCTCCCGCCTCCCGCACGCTGTCTGCGACGCGGGCCCACGCTTGTGCTGCGGACACGCCCAGCGATGCTGCTGCGCGGGATCCCGCGAAAAGACTGAAGGTAATGGGTGTTATTTATTTGGAAAAATTCATACATATGACTCTTTGTTGTAGTTAGTCTTTTACAGATTGTGGTATATTTTACTCAGTTGTCCATTATATCATACATCAGCGTCAAAGATACTTCACGTAACTTTTCTCTTAAACTAGTAATTTAATATCTCCTGAATTGTCCAAAACCAAGATACTATATCCTTTTCTAATTATAATTATACGATGATAAATAATTGACACCAAATAATTGAACTGTTTTACAAAAACACAGTTACAGTACACTAAGAAGTAATCAAATCCTGATCATGACAATGGGACCAAACGGGAAGTGTACCCTTTCAAATAAAAAAAATATCCAAATGGTTAATAAATGACGGAGTAATGAGGTAACAAACATTTAAAAAAATACAACCGATTTGAGAACCTCCTCCTTTTTTTGAAGTCGGTTAAAAATCCTGAAGATTTCCTAAAAATACGTAGACCAGGTATAATTTATGCTCTCACCTTTTATACTCCTTAGCCTTCCTCCCTAACTCCATAACATGTTTCTCGACACTTTCTAGATACTTCTGCTTGTACTGCGGCGTCAGGTTGTACAGGATGCCCTCCTTCTCCTCAGCTGCTAGCATGAGAGCTGCTAGGTCGGCTGCCAGTGAGGGGAACTTGATGCCGAGGCTTTGAGCCCGCAGGAGGGACAAGCGGATCTCATCCGTGAGGTTGTTTGTTGATAGAGTTGTTATATCCTGTAAATAAGTAATTCATTTTATGATAGTTCATATGCCTAAAAGAAATAACATAGCGGGATACAGAGAAAGAGACTCGAATCAAAAAATCTTTTTGAAAAAGGTAAAATGAGTTGAATCAGATTGCAATAATATTTTTTAAGATTGAGGCTACCTTGTTATTTTGCCACCGGGAGACGCAATTGTTGTCAGTGCGATTGGAATATAAATAATAGGTAATGAAACTACGCTTATTTTATGAGTAATTGCTGAGTTTCCAAACTGGTGTTAGAATATTAGAGTCAGACTATTCAAGCACCTGCGAAGGTCTATTTGAATAAATTAATTGAGTCCCCTCGTGACCATGATCAATGCTACTTGGTCGAAACGTCGAGGCTAATCAATATAATAATATAGTTAGTATAAGAGGTAGAGCAGATGAGCTACCTCTAGCATGAGCCGGCAGCGCAGCCCCACGTCTCTGACGGCGGCGAGGCGTGGCGTGACTTCCCGCCTCAGCTCCGCCACCTTGTCCCCGCTGGCCCACACCGCCGCGCCCAACCGCGGCAGGTCCTGCGCCTTGCCCTCCCACACGTTCAGCCGAGACTGCAGCTTGCGCACGCGCTTCTGAACGTCTGATATACGGTACTCGTATTCCTGGACTGCTGTTGATTGGAGGTTTGCCTGGATTGGAAGACAACATTCATTCAAATAAGGAATTGGCTTGAAACTTTTATATATATTAACACGTTATATATGCTATTTGCATATTTATGGATCTATCCAAGGCTTTTGACTGTAATAACCACCGTATTTTGCTTCAAAAGCTTGAGTAATACGAAAACCATCAAGTACTTAATGATCTTGTTTTATTTTGTACATCTAATCTATAGCAATAAGTTGGGTTTAGTGCAGTGGTA
Source organism: Polyploca ridens (assembly GCA_951394255.1). NCBI lineage: Eukaryota > Metazoa > Arthropoda > Insecta > Lepidoptera > Drepanidae > Polyploca > Polyploca ridens. The sequence goes on along the minus strand of CATOBL010000266.1, from coordinate 1,839 downwards.
CAAAATTGATGAACCTTTTTTTCTGTGTATGGGTATCCCAGGGTTGAATATCGGGCCATTATTGTTTGTAGTTTATATTTAAGATTTACTTTTTCCCAAAATTTAATTCGTTACTCCGAATTTAAGGCAAATACAGTCTAAGAACTTTTAAAATACGAGCTATTTATTTTTATTTATTGCAGCATACTCACCAAAACCGAAACATCATTAGCCCCAGCAACATAATCAATAAGTTTGATGTCCTTTATATGCCTCAACAGATGCCTCGCTTCCTTCAACGCCCTATGAGCGCTAAGATGCCTTTCTCCTCTCGCAAAGTCATCCAACTCTACTACCTGCTCCCCTAATCTCCTTCTCTGTTTCAGAACTTCTTCTAACGCGCTCATACTCTCTAAACTTAAGTAATCAGCTTGTTTCTCTTTATTAGACGCTTCTTTTTTAAAATTATTTACATCAGTGAATATTCTGTGCTCTTTCTCTTCCAAGTCGTTGATTAAATAATTAATATTTCTAGCCTGGGCGATGTCTTCTTTCAATATGTTTAGGTTGTTTCGTTGTGTGGTGGCGTTGTGGGAGAATTCCAATAGTGCTGGAAATGGTTTTGGTATTCTGCTCAGTTCAGTAGGGTCAGCTCGGGTACGCAAGTCTGAGGTAAGTCCTTCGATGGAGTTAAGCAGGGTTTGGGTGCAGTTATCGCAGGCTGTGGGAAAACAATTTATTATCTACATTAAATATTCATGAAAAATTATGTCATTGAAGAAAGAATCTTTTCTACATTTTGGTGGACGATAAAATTCAAATTCAAAATATCGTTAAATTCAATTTCGTTTTTTTTTGCTGACAAGAGACAGCACTAATCTCAACAATCTGTTTTCAAGAATAAGTTATATAGTTAACTATACAGGTTGGAGATTTCAAGAAGGCATAACCCAATATAGGTTTCGAAAATATGTCATCTCCACCCAGTATAAAAAAAACTTACAAGATTGACAGTCATCATCATCATCATCATATCAGCCTATGAATGTCCACTACTGAACATAGGCCTCCCCCATTGACTTCCACTTCGAACGGCTTTGAGCCGCTTGCATCCAGCGATGCCCAGCGACTCTGACCAGGTCGTCGGCCCACCTGGTGGGAGGGCGTCCCGTGAGGCGCGTGCCAGTACGTGGTCGTCACTCGAGACCCCTTTCTTCCCCAGCGGTTATCGGCTCTTCGAGCGATGTGGCCCGCAGAGAAATTCCGAGCATAGCTAGTTCCATAGCTGAGTGACTCTGAGCTTATTTATGCGGTCAGCAGTAAAAGACCACGTCTCTGATTTACAATCTGATTGGATATCCAAAACCAGAAGACTATAGGCTCATATCTCCTAGCCTCATTGTAAAACTCATGAAAAGAGTTTTCAACGAGACTGGGGAGGAGTAAGTTATCTAGGTGACCACAATAGATCCCAATAGGTCGAACTGTCCGAGCTATTTCTCGCCCCTCCACAAGATAAGATAAGATACAATCTGATTTGTCAAGTTTGACAGTACCTATTCAAAATTCTCATCATCGATGTCGATACCTACTCATACTTTATAAACCTATTTCATTTCACAATGTCAATGTACCTGTGCAGGTTTCTCCCTGTAAGTAAGTTCTGTGTGCGCGGCACTGATCACACTTGTCCCCAGCGGCGTGGTCCCGGCAGCGGCAGCGGCCGCGCTGGTCGCAGTGCGGCGACAGCGAGCCCCGCGCGTCGCACGCGCACGGCACGCACCCTCCGTCCGGCGCGCGCATGTAGCTGCCGGCGCATGACTCACACTCCGGCCCCGTGTACCCTGTGGATGGTGTATT
>CATOBL010000265.1:0-50580 GCA_951394255.1 Polyploca ridens | reverse complement strand
TTTTAAAAATTTTAACTTATAGGCTATATGATTGGCTATTTTTTTTTTCAACATTTTGTTTTTATTTACACAATAAAGTATAATACTTAATAACAAACCAACAACTTACACACGTGATCAAACTAAATTCAAACCCCTTTTCACCCTCTTAGAGGTCGAATTTCGAAAAACCCTTTCTTATTGGATACCTACACTTCACAAAGAACACATGACATGAACAAATTTCATGTCTCTAAGACCAGCGGCTGTGCGTTGATATATCAGTCAGTGAGTTCCCATACCTAACTTCATCCCGCTTTTCATATCTTCGAGGGTAGAATTATCTAAAACGCTGAGACACGTATAAATTAATTTTCAATCGTCAGCCTAAACACAAAATTTGAAGATTCTAACTTCGAAACTGACGGACTTTCATACAAACTTTCATCCCCTATTTTACCTCCTTAGAGGAGTAATTTCGAAAATCCCTTCCCTAGTAGATACCTACTCTTCCCAAAGAATACACCCTCCAAATTTCATGACTCAAGGACCAGCAGTTTAGGCTGTGCGTTGATATATCAGTCAGTCAGTCAGGACTTTGAATTTTTTTTTAATTTGTTTTGGTAAACAAACAGATATACAATGACAATTATTTATAGTAATAATTATAGTTAATCGCTTGGCTCATGGTTAAAAATATAACAATGATATCAATTGTTATAATAGGATGCGCGTCCCTCGCGAGAACCAACGGGTTAATTATATATCCCACAGCGTTACCACAAATACAAAATATAAAGACCACGGCATTCGTGGTAGTCACACGCGGTCTAAATATACATTTCAACGGTCTAAATATACATTTCAATGTACGTATTCTATGAGTAGTTAACAAAATTATCACTCTTTCAACCATACTCAGAGATGTCAATTAGAAATTTGATGAAAATCAGATTATCTCGATTATCTCCACAAATTTTATATATATAGATGTGCATAAACAACTTAAATATATAATTTTACTTTGAAACTTGAAATACCTTAAGGGTTGAAATTCCAACAATACCGATATACGTTGGTAGTAAACTTAGTGACGTTTAATTTGAAAATGAAGGACTTCCATACACATTTTCATCCTGTTTTCACCCCTTTGGGGGTGGAATTATCAATAACGCTGAGACATCTATAAATTAATTTTCAATCGTCAGTCTACACACATAATTTGAAGATTCTAACATCAAAACAGACAGACTTTCATACAAACTTTCATACCCTATTTTACCCCCTTAGGGGTGAAATTTCCAAAAATCCTTCTAAAGTGGATGCCCTCACTATATAATTATAAATTTAGTGATTTTTACTCTGACATTTAAGAACTTTTCATACACAACTTCATCCCCCTTTTCACCCCTTCGGGGTCGGAATTATCAAAAACGCTGAGACACCTATAAATTAATTTTCAATCGTCAGCCTAAATACAAAATTTGAAGATCCTAACTTCAAAACTGACGGACTTTCATACAAACTTTCATCCCCTATTTTACCCCCTTAGGGGTGGAATTTCCAAAAATCCTTTCTTAGCGTATGCCTACGTCATTACAACTATCTGTATGCTAAATTTCAGCCCAATCCGTTCAGTGGTTCGAGCTATGCGTTGATAGATCAGTCAGTCACGGTTTCCTTTTATATATACAGAAGAAGATATAAGTGTGACTTTAGTAGTCTCTTTCACGCCGTGCAAAGTGTGTGCGCTATGTCAAGAGTATCGTATAGGTACTATTTTATAACACGTGTGTAATAAGTGCGGGTTTTTTACACGCAGTAAGACAGATAATTTTAAAGCTTTTATATAATTTGAACTGTTTTACAAAAAAAATAAAGTGACTTCAAAGAACACTAAGAAGTAATCAAATCCTTATCTGATGACATTTCGTCTCATGACAATGAGACGAAACGGGAAGTGTACCCTTCCAAACAAAAAAATAATTTTCCAAATCGGTTAATAAATGACGGAGTTATAAGATAACAAACATAAAAAAAACGAATTAAGAACTTCCTCCTTTTTTTGAAGTCGGTTAAAATACGTAATTGGTACTGTAAAAGTATTAAAATGAGTCCAGACTTCATCATTCTATGTTTAGTCACTGAGAAGATACTTTGTCTACCTTCCGTCTCCATCCTCATATCAGCTCGCTGTCACCATAATATTGTATTGTCATCGGAATTTTTCAGGCGTTTCGTTGTAATCAATATAAATTATTTATTATCCACTTCTGGCTGTCTCCTATTTAGGTATTTTCACACACGCTTCGAGTACTCTCATCCCAGAGATTAGTTTAGTTTTACGGAGAACTTCGTCATTATTGCTTTCTTTAGGATAATGATAGTTTGTATATTCAATTGAGAGGGAGTAAGAGCGCTTATAATGTTTGTTTGAGAAGAAAAATATGTCATTTGTTTCCTGTAGGCCACGCGGGCGAAGCCGCGGGCAGAAGCTAGTTAGTAGATATGGAACTTTAGTGAATAATTAAGTGCAAATATATTAACTTCGTTTTATGATGGAAATATAAATATTTAAATGTTGCAATATTTTACATATACGTAATTGTATTTAATTCCTTCATTTTGAAGATAAAAATTATGAAAAAAATTGACAATAACGAAAAAAACACGCAAGTCGACTTGCATCTTTGTTCCAGGGGGGGGTGCGAATTATAAATAATTAATTATTTGGCTCTTTTTCGCAAAGTGCTTGTCATAAAGTATATAAATGGCCTCCATTCTGAAACAGAGCTTTTATTCGCGAATGTAGTTATTTCTTACAGCAGGATGCAGTAGCAACGACGTCACGTTGCTGACTCAATTGCATTGCGTGCTGTGCATTTTGAGGTGCGCCAGTTACTATATAAATCAAGACGAAAAGCTTTACCTTGCCAACAACTATTCAAAAATCCTATTTCTTCTGAAAAATCCTGAAATATAATCTGAAAAATATACATCTAATATGTCGCTATTTAGGTTTGGGATCATCACAGAATTCTCTTTTTTTACTTTTTATACTAAAGCTCAACCTTGCTCGATCATAATGTATGAAACAAAAATAATTTGTTAATTATGACTAACCCAACATAGGTTTCGAAAATATATATTTTAATCATTATTTTTGCTTTGGGACTGAACCCAAACTTTATAAACATAGCTTCACATTTAAACCTCATTGGTATTGGACCTTGGACTCCAAAGATATACCAGGGAACTCCTCAAAATCATGGAAATGTGTTGTGATTAAGGTAAGTTTATTTATGACAATCCCAAAACAAGTAAATAACTACCTACTATAACTATGACTATTGGACGTATTGGACTGGACTGAACTTCTAGGTACTAGGAAGGCATACAACGGAACTATTATCTATGATATTTTCCATGGAACACGTCGTGGTCTTTCACCGACTTCAAAACAGTGTCAGATTAGACTACTCTTAGAGTGCCTACGTCGCTATTTCCTCCTTTTTAGGTTTAAAAACTTTGAAGGCGATTTAATATTTTTCTAAAAAGATTTTACATGGAATAAAAAAGTTATTTAAAAAAATTAAATCGACTTCAGAATACCACTAAAAAGTATGAAATAACTCTAATCTGACACGGATTTGAAGTCAGCGAAAGAGCACGACGTATTCCATTAAAAATATTTCGTTGACTTCAAATCAGTGTTCATACTTTTAGTGTATTCAGAAGTCGATTTAATTTTTTTAAATTACTTTTTTATTTCGTAATTTTTGGTTTTTCTTAAATGCAATAGAATTTGACCAAGGTTTTGAGATGTTTTTCTTTTGACACCAAACCCGTAGCTCGTATCAATAAGCCAGGCCGTCAAACATATTTGTCCATAACTTGAAAACTACTGAACCGTTTTCGATGAAACTTGCACTGTTCGCTAATAAATTTAAACCAATAAAAAAAGAATATATATACATTTATGAAATTTTGTATACTCGTTTGGCAGCCCTAATAGTATATTGCAGTTCCAATAATATTACATCTCCTTTTTTTGAAGTCGATTAATAAAAACATGTAATTTAACTCAGAGATATTTTTAGCCATACCTTCCACCACCCACGTTCCAGGGATTAATTTACCTTTATTATTTGTTGCCTGCTATTAGTTAACACACCCATGCTTTTTTAAGCCCTTAGATTGTTGAAATACAAATAAAACTTGCATATAGATAAATAGATATAGTGGGCGGGAGCGTGTCTATACTGAACAATGAATAAACATTTATCCATTGTTCGTTATTGCATGCATGGGGATTACGCACCCTGGCATACTGCCGACCAGCCACAACGAGCTACATCGAGCTACATTGGGCTACATTGACCACGCTATTGGCTCACTGATCTGTGCTTCATGTGCTGTATGAATAACTCGGGTCCACTGTGTAGTCTATGCATGATTTTGTAAACATGTATTGCAAATACCTTTTATTGTTTCGCGAGGTGTGTTTTTGTATATATAAGTAGTTACAAGCGTACAGCCCGCCTGACGTAAGCGGTAACTGTAACAGGGCATCACTCACTCGTTACCGACTCTTCCTCCCTCCCCAATGAGCACTGGCGATCTTACTCACGCGCAGTTCAGATTTAGGTGTTTTTTACCACTAATGTGGCAAATAAGCATACGACCCGTCTGATGGTAAGCAGTTACAGTTTGTAGTTGGTTGTTGCTTGTAATTTATAAAAATCTTTATAAATATCGATTGTTTAAGTATAAAAAAAAATGTTCAAAAAAGTTCAATTTCTAATTTTAATAAATGAAACCACTCAAGACAAGAGGACTGACAATACTGCCACATACATTGCCAAAAACCTTAATTAAAGAGTCATGGCGAGATCCATATATTGATTTGTACAAAAAAATAAAACATTTTAGAGGGTTTTGAATCACTTCGAAATTCGCATCTTTATCACGGGATTCACGGGATTTTAAATGGTTCAAGTTATTCCTTAGGCACTAAGGAACAATTATAAAGTCATTCTAGCGTCTCTAAAAATCTTTATTTGTTTGTACAAATCTCGCCATGATTCTTTCTTAGCGTTGCGCTTTCTTCTTGACATAAACAATTCTAATTTCATCATACCTATTTAAAAGGGTTATCAGTAACTTTATTTTCATTTTCTGTTAACAATTTAAGTAGATTTTGAAAGCAAGTATCTTGCAAATTACTTAGTCCGAATCTAATCAGTTAAGTAGCAATTAAAATTCAACTTCGTAATTCGTGGTCATAAAGATCAATAACGTTACAAGTGCAAACAAAAACGAAATCTAATATTATAGTCACAAGTGCTCGATAGGTAATGTACCTACTAGTACAGTAGTACCCAACTAATATGGCTTACCGATGTACACACGGCAACACATCAAGCTATAATTTCCAGTATAGGCTGACCTCCCAATGTACGGAAATCCTATACAATGCGAGATCAGCTTATACTGGAAATGTATAGCTTAATGTGTTGCCGTGTGTACCTGCGCAAAAGATACATTTACAAAGCGCGGGAAACGCTATTGGTCGGCAGCTGCCGCCATGTTAGCGCGCGCCGTGCGGAGGGGTATGAATTGCGAGTGAGATGGAACTAACAGCTGCAGTGTATTATGAACCTTATAGTAGTCATCTAAGGTTGATTGTAAGTTAAGCATTCTTTCGTTAATCTTCGGGCCATACTTTCTTTTCTGTGCCAACGAAGATTCACGACGCGCCTTATCAGTTGGGTACTACTGTAACAGTTGTATCTCTACATGTCATGTGATAACGTCATAAAATTTCAAAAAGTGCACTAATGACCTTATTGCATCTAATAACCGAATGCGCTCAAAATATACGCCAACAAAAATTTCGGTTTCTAAATTGGTATTCGTGGAACTAAAATGTTTTTTTTATCGTCTGTTGTACAATTCAGGCGATACGTATTGCCGTGATGAAGCCGCGGGCACAAGCTGGTAAATTGCTTAGAATAGGTCATTTCAGTACAATGTTTCACTGATTTTCAGGACTATTAGGTATTACATATATCTAGATGATTCTCATGTAAAATATACCTAATTTATTTTATCTGTCATCAAACGGAACGTGCAATTAACGTTTTAATGGTAACTAAATAATATTCAAAGTTAGAACGTTCTAATAATAGGTCAGTCATTATTACATACACCCACACCACTTTCAGATACGAACTATTTTATTATAATTTACAGCCTCTAACAATATTTTATACATTTATTTCTGTGAGTTATAATACAAGCTAACCAAAAGTTTGCGTTAGTAATAATCAAATTTATAATAAAACAAGTATAAAGAGGAGTCTTTGTTGGTTAATTAAGGCTACGCTTCATCCAATTTCTACTCGTGCACTGAATATAATTTTATGGTTTGTTCAAGATTTCTTTCCAGCAGCAAACATAACCCGCTCGGAAATAATTGGTTACAGTATTACCCAACTGATATGGCGCGTCGTGAATCTTCGTTCGCACAGAAAAGAAAGTAGGTAAGTATGGCCCCGAAGATTAACGAAAGAATGCTTAAAACTTACAATCAACCTTGGATAGACTATAAGGTTCATAATACACTGCAGCTGTTAGTTTTGTCTCACTCGCAAGTCACGCCCCTCCGCACGGAGCGCGCTAACATGGCGGCAGCTGCCGACCAATAGCGTTTCCCGCGCTTTGAAAATGTATCTTCTGCGCAGGTACATCGGTAAGCCATATTAATTGGGTACTACTGTACCCACTTTTTATGGAAGACAACTTTTGAATCCTGTCCTAAGTTGATCATCAAAATACGAGTTGACTCGTCTTAAAAAAAATGCATTATAAGAAAAATAGGATAGTGAGCGCTAAAAATAGAATTCCAGGAACTGCTCTTAAAATGATTAACTGCAAGTTTCTGAAAGCTATATCAAAGTTAATTTATAATCAAAACTGTTGCCGTCTTTATCATTTCATACGTCCTTGACAGGTATACATTCAACAAGAGATTAGCTTTGATTTGGCTTTCAGAGACTGGCAGTAAGAGTGAACAATAGCACAAACTGTACACTATGATTTTCCATATCCCATTTCATAGGTAAAATACGTAACATTCATAACACAATTACCAGTTATTTCATATAAAAGTTACAGCGCCACAAAATTAGGTTGATTTTATCTTGTAATTATGGTACAAACGCTCCATGCACGAGTTCGACTACAACATGGCGGGTTTTTATTACTACTAGTTTTCATAATGCAAAAGTTTCAAAAAATTATAATTTATTAATAAAAATAACTACAACTTTACAAATATAGGTTATCAAATCTAACTAGTTACAAAAATGAAGCTGCGATAGTGATCGTTTTCGAAAACTGGAATTCATACTGTGCGGTGTTTACAAATAAATATCTTACAAACATATATCATCTCTACTTACGTCAAAACTCAAATCTAGATTACGACGTAAGCTTTCAAATGTAAACTCAAGTTTATCAAAAACTTTAGAAAAATAAGTAACTTGAAAATTATCATTAATTATTATCGGATTGACTTCATCAACTCTCATTCTCTCGATTATTGTGTTTTATAACCATATTTTTTTCTTCTAATCTAATCTAAAACATAAATTGTATTGATATTCCTCCATTTTGATCAGTCTAGTCGCCAGCCTTTTGCTCCATTGTGCTTAGTCTTCATCATCGAAGTAGTCTGTTATACCTTCCAGGAACGTTGAGTTCGGAGGCAGCCACTCGCAACTGGTGTACTCAGAAGAACATACCTGAAAATGCATGGAGCATTACTCAAAGGATCTTCGCGCTGTGTGTGTATTTAATCTCTTATGAGTTTGTGAAGCAAAGGTTGACTTCAGGTATACTTATGTTAATGTATTTGATTGAATTATGGACAAAGATATTGGTACATTACATTTTAAGAATCAGCTAACTATACTAAGCGAATTGCTATGTAGCTTAGTACTAGTTGAATATCAGCATTATTATATTATTAAAATTGGTTGAGACCATTATTATTATTTCTCTCCCGTTTAACATTTCCGTCAACAAAATAACGGAGAGAAAATGTTGTAAAGCGCCTTTGGCGGACGAAGTTAAACTAGAGACAAATTTGTGAACACGAGATCGTAGCCGCAAAAAATTCGCACTGAATCAAAACAAAATACTGAAAACTCGCTACGTACTGAAATAAGTTAATCAAAAGCTGCAGCTCACACATGGAATATTTAAAAAAGTTTCTGGTTCCAAAAAAAACAAAGAATTAGATTGAAATGGAATACATACAGTATGAACTACATCTTTTTTTATTAAATTATTATTATTATTATACTCAGTACCATAGTTCTAAACATTAGCTGCATCGAATAACATTGCGTTATCATCGCATCTTGGACTAATTACATTGTGTCTACGACTAAACGCATGCTAGTTTGCTACGGAATTATATTGCGTATGAATTTCAAGTATGAATTTGTAGTATAGTATTATTCAATATCGAAATAAGTATCTGTGCAAAGAAAATTATTATTTTTCATTGGACATGTTAATAAGGAAAACATAATCTCACACGTAGAAAGACAATAAAGCCTTAAATTTTATGCATTCGCAACAAGCAACGAGACGTGACGAAATTATATGACAAAATGGTTTCCTCATAATAAACAAACGTAATTTATTGTGTAGCAGAATTGTATACGACTAATGCCCGGTTTCAATAAACAAAAATTGTTTTGCTTACCAATGGTAGGTTTTTTATTGCCATCTGGGCATATAGATCATTTCGTAAGCTAATTTTACATGTGATAGCTACTTCCATATCGGAGGATCTGCTTTGAGCTTTGAGGTATTTGCTTCATTATTAGTAAAGATATAAGAGTTTTAATTTTAACCAATAACGGTCCGTAAATTATAGGAATCGGCCATAAAACGAGTTACTACCATGTTATTACAAACATTACAGATCATAACCGAAGGACTCGTGTTTTAGTATTTTTAGTAATTTTCTAGGAAAAACTGCTGCCACGTGTACATACAATACTGAACAAATTAATCATTAAAACTATTCAAAGGGACTACTTATTCAAGATCCCTTTGATAAAAGTATATTGACAAACAAACCACGGAACATCACAACAAATATATCTAATGAGAACTTTCTAATAGATTAAATAGAGAAAAACTTGTACGGAGAGTTCAAACAGAAGCTAAAAGTTATTGATTCATTGTTCTGTGAGTTCCAATAACGGTTTCTGAATCCCTGGATTCTCTTCAAGCTAAATATCCGACTGAAACCGTAAAACTTTCTCGAGCGATTCGGAAAGGGGTTAAAAAAGAAATAACGTTTGATTAACTGAGCGCTGGTTGGACGAAAAAGGTGGCGAGATTGGTTGGGTGCGGAAGTTAGGAAACCGGGTGTTGCGGCGTAGATTGCGTAAGGTATATTCATAAAAGTGAATATCTTTTAGCTAACTAACTTTAACCATGCGCTCTCACCTGCCTCACTTATATTTATTTACGAGCCGGTTGACGTTATAGCTTAAATTGTTTAACCTTCACTTCGACCTTTTGTTCGTGAGTTTGATTCCCACCCAGGATGATACTTTGTGTAGGATGAACATTTGAACAATATGAACATGCCTGATTCGAGTGTAAATATATATTTAATTGTATACCTCTACCTATATCAGTTATATGGTTTCCATAATACTCTGCTAGCTGCATAGATCAGATACCCGTGGGTGAAGAATGTTCAAGGATAATTTATAATAATTATTAGATATTATTTTGTTAGGTACTCACTCCTTCGCTTGGTTTCTAACGGCTGATGAGGCAATCAATCAATAGGTACTTCCTTCTTTTTAGGGTAGACATCCGTTGAAAAAAATAGGAACCCTTTACAACATACCAAATTTCTAATTGGAAAAAATATATACTGGACTTTTTTTCACTTTGATACGTATAGATAGAGTAAGATGACCCAATCACGGACCTACAACGTAAATAAATTCATTTTGATTTTGTGGGGCAAATAAGAAAATTACCTGATAACCTGATCGACAAAAAAAATCCATATAATTACCGAACCTGCTCACAAAATCACGAGAATCTATTGAAAAATGCGACCTCTAGAACAGAACAGCCGTACAGTAGAGCTTCACTCGCTCGGTAAATAATAATAAATAAATATCCTGGGACATTCTTCGCATATTCACCATAGAGATTTTTTCTTCTCCTTTAAAATTTCGAACAATTCACTTTCCAGGTTTTCATAGCCCGCCGACGATATACATAAATAGACAATAACTACCAAACACGTGACAAACCAATATTTTTATGCTCACGAATGTTTGTCCTATTATAAGAATTTAACTCATGACCTGTGTCGTGGTACATATTGAGGATATATAATCCCCACACCAACCAGCCGGACTTCTTTGAAAACATTTCACAATACACATAACAATTCCACAAACATACCGACGAACGCAATTTGCCGCGATGTCTAACATTCTTGTTGAGATGAACTAGTAATTGAATTCGGCGCGAATGAAGTTTTGTAAGAAAACTTATGTTTCTATCAAATATATTACGCAGTAACTATATTCCGGGAATAGATATATCCTAAATCCAAATAAATTTCTATAATAATGTGTGTGAGCAATGTCCCAGGATATTTATTTATTTTATTTAAATAATTAATAAATTATTACAGATAAAAAAACTACATTACAATTATAATCCTAACTTAATAATAAATGCGAAAGTGAGTTTGTTTATTTGTTTGATTTTTACGCCTTCACGCCTAGTTGAGGCGTGAAGGACGGAAGGACTCAACGGATCATCATGAAATTTGCCATGCAGATAGCCTATGGTATGGAAAAGGACATAGGCTACTTTTTATCCCGGGAACGCGGATAAAACCGCGGGGGACAGCTAGTAACAATATAAAGATACATGGAAGTAATAATTAATCGCCGAGCAGGCAGGGTTCCCGAAAATCTGGCGAAGTTACCTCGTTGAATTGCGGGGCTAAGGCGTAATCGTAAGGCGTACTTGCGGGATTGCAGATCTGCATCATCGTGCGGGATTTTTACGATTCACGGCGGCTCTGACTCATTCCATACAAAATCACGCACGGCACTATGAGACTCGGTGTGGTTAACCGCCTGAGGGTCAGCTCACACCAAGATGTGACGCAGCGCCTCACGGGACGTGTCACCGCCCGCGCCCGTCGCGCTTTCCATCAAGACGTCACGCACGAGTCACGTGTCGCGAATTCTTTCACACTTCAAAAGTGCGCCGCTTCGGTCGTGTCGCGGCGCGTCTCGGTGTCCCTAATGTGTTACCTAGGATAAGCGCCAGTCATGCGCCAGCGCCAGGTCTCCTATAGAATCAATTAGGCGTAAATAGAATAGTATATTTTATTTATTTGCTCGAATCTCCGTCACCTGTGTGCGAAGGTAGCAGCACCCGCCTGACCGGCTACCGGTCTCATGCTGAAAAACTGTCGCTTAGCACCTACCGCCGGCAACTACACCACCACAACACAGAACCAGGATTCTAAAATTATATGCTTACCACCTGCGGCATCATATCCTCATAATAAAACCTGGTAACGATGTTATCAGGGAGGAATATTATCGACTGCTTGACCGACAAGCTGCAAATCGTTGCTGATTTTAAAAGATGGTATATGTGTATATAATTGTTTATGGAGTGGCCTTTCTATAGTATAAACCTTGTATCTCCCATAAAAGAAAATAAAATATTCACATAAGAACGTAACAAAGGGTGGAATTGCAGCGTGTGCTCTTTGTAATATAATATTAAGATATTTTATAGCACACGCTTTAAGGATCCTCACAAACATGTTGAATAATAGCCGTGTCCTGTGTGAGAGATGTTTAGAGCTATAAGAAAATAAAAGCATGGAATTTAATCATGGCGCTTAGAGATGGAAAACGTTGTAGACATGTTAAGTAATTTTCTATAACGTGCAAGTATGCCTTTGGATGGAGAGGAGCAAAAAAACTTAAAAGACAGAAGTTATTAGGACCTATTCAAATGAATTACCAAATTGCTTTTATTTCTATTTACCGACCTGGGGGCCTACCACAAGCTCTTAAAACAAGATTAAAATAACCTTATTTTGTCTTTTGTCCCGTTTTGATGTCGGATGTCAAAGAAAGACAAAAGTCAAATAAGGTTATTTTAACAGTTTGTATGGGTCTACAAAAAGATATTAACTGCGGCCTATATAAAGGTACTGTTATCAAAAGATTTGAATCATTAAGTAAGCTATAACATCAAATAATTTTAAATGGATCAGTTTACGAGTCAAAAGGTTATTAAGTAATTAAATTTGCCATATATTTTGCTTCGAGCGAGATTATGAGAGAAATTGTAATAAAACATTTAACCCGTATTGGTTTATGACTGTAGGCATAATAAAGGTATTACGTTGTATTTATGAGTTACCTTTAGGTGTATACACCGTGACTTTTTATTCGTCTTAGAAACGCAGACCACATAATGTACCCAATGACTAGGTTGTACAAATCATTTACAAAAAAATTTTTTTTGATCATTTGTATATTTAAAAAAAATATTAAAAATTAGATATTTATTAAGATTTATAGATATAACAAATCGATTTAATAAATTAAAGTTAACGTATAAAATGGTAGAAAATACCAACCCAAAGCACGAGTCGAGTAGACTGCGCTCGTAACACGGTGTTTAAATGTACGTCATGCGTCATAATGAATAATATTTGTTTTTTTTTAATTATACAAATATAAAAAAAAATGAATTATTTGTACCTATTAATTTGGTACATTATGTGGGCTGCGTTTCTAAGACGAATAAAAAGTCACGGTGTATATTATGAACTAATATTATAAAAGTGAACGTGAGTCTGTTTGTTACGATTTCACGTTTTAATTACTCAACCGATCATCATGAAATTTGGCATACAGATAGCCTATGATATGGAGAAGGATATAGGCTACTTTTTATCCTAGAAACGTGGATGAAGCCACGGGGGACAGCTAGTTTTATAATAATGGTATCATGACCGCTCTGGCTAACTCTTTATCATCAACTGAATGACACCACAGTATTTATTTGTGAAACAATGGGCAGAAACTGCATCAAAACTGATGAGAAGTGAGTTTTTGAAGTTAAGTGAGGGGTCGAGCTGATCCCTAAAATAGTCAACATTGAGTCAAATTAAAACCGCATTAAAAACACAAACATTTTTGTCACACATACATAATATAAAATCAAATAAAAGGAAGAATGTGCTTGAGAAAGGTCTGTGGATCACAATAAGACATTTTTATTGTTATAAGAAAATCTCGATAAGACAGCTTTGACCCGTGTGTCACTACAAGGGTTGTAAAGAGGGTACGGCAGGGAGATGAGTGCGAGACATGAGATGCTTTTATTAGCGCGCCCGTGCGATTTGACGATCCTTGTTTTTATTATCTGTATGACAAATTGACAATCTAGAAAACACATAAAAAGTCAAATTACTTCACTTGTTCTTGCTAAGTTTGTTAATGGTTAACGTTATGTATGTTCTTAGAAAATGTAGACAATTAATATGTCATGGTCTATATAGGGCCATTGAAGAAACAAGAATTTTGCATTTTTAATCCTCAACTCGTTTTTAGGGTTCGATTGGCTAATAAGGGACCCAAACCCCCGTATTACAAAACCAAAAGTAAGTTTTAAGTAAAACCAGGTTTTTTTTTTTTTTTTTTTATACTACTTAGGTAGCAAACAAGCATACGGCCCGCCTGATGGTAAGCGGTTACCGTAGCCTATGGACGCCTGCAACACCAGGGGAGTCACTCGCGCGTTGCCGACCCTGCAGAAATCTCTTCACACCCTTTTTGAAGAACCCCATGTTGTAGTCCATTGGGAAAACCACGGCAGGGAGCTCATTCCACAATCTGAGCGTCCGCGGAAGGAAGCTCCTTTGAGACCGCACAGTTCGAAACAATTCTGGTTTCAATGTGTGGGGATGGACTCCCTGTCGATGGCGAGAGTTGCGATGGTGGAAGGTAGCCGTGGGCATCATCTTAAACAATTCTTCAGAACACTGTCCGTTGTACAAGCGGTAGAACACACATAAGGAGGCAAAGTCTCTCCTCAGACTGAGCGGCTCTAAGCCGCTTGTGAGCTCGGGATCGTCCACTATTCTAGCGGCACGTCGCTGAACCGAGTCTAGAGGCCCAAGCTGGTATCCAGGTGCCCCCGCCCACAGATGACAACAGTACTCCATATGAGGCCGGACTTGCGACTTATAAAGTTGCAGTCTTTGCCCCGATGTGAAGTACTGCTTCGCTTTGTTGAGCACTCCGAGCTTTTTGGATGCCAGCTTAACCTTGTCTTCTAAGTGACTACGGAACAAAACGTCGCTAGTAATGTCAACGCCAAGGATCCCGATGCTTTTAGTGATGTTCAAGGACGCGTTCTGGAATTGTGGAGCCACAACAAATGGGGTTTTCTTAGCGGTGAACGCGCAGGCTTGAGTCTTGGTGGGGTTGAAATGGACTAGGTTTAGTCGACCCCAATCGGAGACACGAGTTAGTGTACTCTCGATTTCAGACAACAGCCGTTCGCGGTTTTCCTCCACCTCGGAACGAGGGATATTAGCACGGCCCGTGTAATGAGCGTCCCCTGTACTGTCGTCTGCATAACAATGAATGCCGTCAATAGACAGCATATCATTGATATGCAGCAGGAACAGTGTTGGGGACAGCACAGACCCTTGCGGGATGCCGGCATTTATGTCCATGCTATCGGAGCAGCTACCGTCAACGACGGCTCTTATGCATCTGCTGGACAGAAAGCTGGCGACCCATTTGCATAGTCCCTCGGGAAGCCCGTATGCTGGTAACTTCGCTAGAAGACCTCGGTGCCAGACCCGATCGAACGCCTTCGCCACATCTAGGCTCACTGCCAATGCCTCACCTTGACTCTCGATGGCGAGTGACCAACGGTTTGTGAGATACACTAGAAGGTCGCCAGCCGAGCGACTGTGGCGGAAGCCATATTGTCGGTCGCTCAACAAATCGTGATCCTCTAGGTATCTCAAGAGTTGCGTGTTGATCACTCGCTCCATGACTTTGGAGAGAAGGGAGGTGATGGCGATAGGCCTGTAATTCGATGGGTCCGATCTATCACCCTTCTTGGGCACTGGGTGCACGTGGGCAGTCTTCCACGAAGACGGGACTTTCATTTTGGTGAAGGAAAGCGCAAAAAGACGCGTCAGTACAGGACACAATTCAGGAGCACACCGCTTCAGAACCACTGCCGGTATGCCGTCTGGCCCACTCGACTTATGGACGTCCAGAGAAAGCAATTCCCGCCGGACCTCCCGTTGGGTAATGCTTATCTCCGGCATAGAGATGTCACACCGCGGGATGGTAGGCGGTGTGGCGCCCCCGTCATCCAAAGTCGAGTTGGAGGCAAAGAGAGAGCCCAAAAGATCAGCTTTCTCCTTTGCACTATGGGCCAAGTGTCCGTCCGGCTTACGGAGTGGTGGCAAGGACGACTGACAGAAGTTTCCTTCAGCAGCTTTGGCAAGAGACCAGAAAGCTCGACTTCCAGAGGGAAGGCTAGTCAGCCTCTCACCAAACCTGCCGACGAAATCGAACTTAGCCCTGGCAATCATTCGCTTACTGAACCTCGAGGCAGCGTTAAATATGCGTTTCGCATCAGAGATGTTAGGGTCCTGATTAGTTCGGGCCATGGTCCAAGCCTCATACAAGGTCTGCTTATTTTGTCTAGCATCCTTGCAGGGCCTATTAAACCACGGTCGTTTCTTCACCCCTGCAGCCACTAGCGGGTTTGGGATATAACACTCCATTCCCGCCAGTATCGCCTCAGCAACGGCAGCTGCACAGGTGTCAGGATCGTCTGATGCGAAGCATAGCTGTCTCCACGGGTACGATGCGTAGAAATCTCGCAATCCATCCCAATCTGCCGACTTGTAGTGCCATACACGTCGCCATCCGGGAGGCCGGGGCGAGTCAGGTCGAGCGCATGGCACTTGCGTCCGGACGAGACAGTGGTCTGATGAGCCAAGTGGCGCATCCACTGTCACTGTATAGTTGTCCGGTCGCGTAGTCAGCAGAAGGTCCAGTAAGGAGCTAGTATGGCTCTCAATATCTGGGATTCTCGTAGGAGAAAGAACCAGTTGTGAGAAGCCATAGGCCAGGGCAAAGTCGTGAGCAGTCCTCCCCGCGAAATCAGTGGTCCTAGAACTAAGCCACTCAACGTGGTGAGCGTTGAAGTCTCCTAGTATCACTAACTCCGCAGAGGGGTACTGCTCCAGTACTTTGTCCGTCGTCAGTTGCAGGTGCTCAAATAACCGTTTTGTGTCCACGTCACCGCTATGGGACCTGTAAAGGCACGCGTAAACTTTGGTGTGGCCACCGTGATCTACGCGCACCCACAAAATCGACAGGTCCCGGTCTTCCAGGCCATGGAGACGGCGACAGCAAATATCCTCCCTGACGTACATACATACCCCGGCACGGAGCACAAAGTTGTGCTCCAGCTTGTACCCGGGGTAGTGTAAATACGATGTATCATCAGGGCAGGATATTTGCGTCTCCGTGAGAAATAGCAGAGTCGGCTGTGCAGTCTCCAGATGTTGGTGGACTGCATTGATGTTCGCATGAAGACCCCTAATGTTGCAAAAGTCCATAGATAATATGGACGGGGAAACCGCTGAGAAACTTTTCCTTTTATTTTTTCTGGCCATTATTTTTAAAAGGAGTATAAGAGATTTTTGAGAGGAGTCGCTATGCCGGCAGCGGAAAGGACAAAACACAGTGTCACTCCGACAGAATGCTGCTCAGGTGATACAGTTTGTTGGTGCGGCAGCTGGAAGGGCCCCCGGTCCCCCCCTGATACAGTCGGCCGGGTCCACTCCGGTCTCCTCCTCCGGCACGACCAACTGCACCAAGGATTTTGCGCGAGGCGGTGGATCAGCCTCCCAGGGCGGAGATTATGTGATCCCTGGGTTCGGGACCCCTACAACCTACGGGCGGCCAGCGGGTAGCCGTTTCACCGGGTCTCCCTAGCCGCCGCAACAACACGCCGTGCCTGCACAGCCCTACGTCGGTACCCACACACTGCCAGCACAGCGTCTCCTCATGGAGCTCTGGTGACCTTACTCACCGCAGGAACACAACACCACATTAAAGTGGTGTTATTTGGCTGCGATCTTCTGTAAGGCGGAGGTACTTCCCCAGTCGGGCTACTCCGAATTTAGAACGAGATAACCCGTTATGCCCTACCTCTCTGAAAGGTTCCAGGTTTTAAAATAACATCGTCTCTTTTTATTATATGACGTTAGAAAGTGACCGAATGACAGTAAAACCTGTATTTGCTTTTGTTCGGGCCAAACCTTCATGGGGATGGGTTTCTATGTTTTAAATCATAGACCACCTTAAAAGGAAAAAATCAATATATTTTTTTTCTGACATTACTAAATTCTACGCCGTACGTCATCCGCAAAAATACATTTTTTCACTAACTAAATTATAAATTACTATAAATAACCGCTGTCCGCTAGTTCCGGGTTCCCGCGCGGGACGCATTTCAAGACACGAGCCTACGAGAGGGTAAGTCTTTGATTTAATTTATGGTAACCCATCCAAATGCGGGATCCTGGTCTGAACCAGTATCCACAGTGAAAGGTCATGATTATGATATAGTTTCTAAGTTGGCCTTCACCCCTCCATTGGTCCTTCGTCCGGATTTATTTAATTGGTAATTTTTCTCGCAAGTTAGGTTGTAAGCCGATAGGCATACTCCTCTTCTTCTTTCTAGGCTTAAACGATAGTTTTTGTCCTTTACCCGCTAATAAACAACGTTTATACTTAAATAACGTGATTAACGTTTTCCAACCGCGTATATCGCCTGTATTGCATTTTTCCTCGTAACAACCGATTTACCTTACCTGTACCGCCTCGGTTTGTTATCTATTTATTTCTTTGACTTTATTTATCTGTTAGCAAAATGGCTACCAGAGGAAGAAGAGTTCAAGAAAATCAAAATGAAGATGAGATGACGATGGTCCCTCAATCAATCATTTTATTACAAGCTAGACAGGCAGCATATTTTGCCAAAATACAGTCATTGTACGACTTGTCACTTACGATTGAAACGTCAGAAAGTGTTCGTTCCGAGTTTATAAATAAAACTTCTAACATTGAAACAATTCGTACGGAATTTAATTTAATTGTAGAACAACTAAACTTAGAACAGATGAAACATGATAAAACCTTTTGCCCTACATTCAGTCAATGGGAAGCGTTTGAAGACATGTACGCTTGTATTCAAGGAGTTTTGCGTAGTACGAAATCGTTTCCAATTGATCATGACTATTCATCTAAACCAAAATTAAAACTGCCGCCAATAAAACTACCTCAATTTGACGGTAATCCATGTATGTGGAGTTCTTTTATTGAATGTTACAACCGTCTCGTGCACAATAATAGTTCATTGAAAAACTCTGAAAAAGTATTTTATCTATGTGGTCAGCTGACTGATAAAGCTTTGACTACAGTTTCAGGTATTAATCCATCTGGGGATAATTACAATCTTATTTATTCGACTTTAGTTGATAAATACGATGATGTCCGCTCATTAGGTACCTTTTATCTAAATCAACTTTTAAATTTTAAAACTTTAACTTCCGCCTCTGTAGATGGGCTCAGTACTTTTATTGATAAATTTGCTAATTCAGTAGCTGCCTTTGAAAGGTTGAATATATCTGATAAGTTAGATTTCTTGTTTTTGTTTCTTGCACTAGACAATGAAACTATTCGTCTGTTCGAAAACACGTTTCGTTCGGAAAAGCAACCTTCTTATTCTCAACTTATAACCTTTTTAAAGGAACAGTGTAGAATTTTAGAACGCATTAATCCTACACCTTTAAAGACTGTAATGTCACAATATCCTAAATTACCTACTCCTAAAATCGTAAAGTCATTTGTCACGGCAAATAACTTGCAACCTTGTGTCATGTGTCATAAGATTGAACATGATCAGTTTTTTCGCTGTCCTAATTTTATGAAATTGAGTCCTAAAGAGCGTTATAACGTTGTTAAACAACATAATAGTTGTGTTAACTGTCTCAGTATGAAGCATAAAACTTCAAATTGTAACTCAACTAAAACCTGTGGTGTGTGTCAATCAAAGTTTCATCATTCTCTTTTACATTTCCCGCCTTCGAATGAACAAAATAATACTGTGTTGTTATCGGCTTCTCTTACACAGTCGACGCCGATCGAACCTATGACCGATGGTTCGAGGTCTACCATCAGCACAACTGGACCGCTACAGGCACATAATCTTAGTGACTTACCTGTGCGCACGCTTCCGCTAGCCGAACAGAGCAATCCTCGTTTTACTGCATCTACAAGCAGCTCATCTCACGCACCTGTCACTTTGTGCTCGCTACAAAACGATACTGTATCGCAACCTTCTACTGTTTTGCTTGCAACCGCTCGTGTTTGTATCGTCGATGCTTGTGGTAATTCGCATATTGTGCGCTGTCTCATTGATAATGGGTCACAAAATCATTTCATTACAACAGAATGTTGTAAACGCTTATCTTTAAAATATAAGATGTTAACCGAACCAGTTTCTGTTAACGGATTTGGCGGATGCACTAATGAAATTAAAGGTGTAACGGATGTCATTATTTCCTCTTGTTTCGATAGAAATATTTCTTTCGCTGTGAAACCGCTGGTCGTGAATAATATCACAGACTACTTGCCTACCTCAAAAATCGATAGATCGAGGTTGGCATATCTTCATAATGTACCGCTCGCCGATGACAAATTCTTTGAGCCCGGTAGGGTCGATATGTTAATTGGTGCTCAACTCTTTCCGCGTTTGATAAAACAGGGACAGATTCAGGGCCCTCCTGGAACTCCTGTTGCGATTAAAACTTCGTTCGGATTCATATTAATGGGTGAAGCTCCTATTTTACCTACTCTCTATAATAAAACAAATGCGCTATGTTGTTTTTCTGGTGCTCCTTTAGATGTTGTTTTACGACGCTTCTGGGAGTTAGAAGATTCTCCATCTCCACTCACAAAAAAATTAAGTAGCGAGGAAGAGGAATGTGAGAATATTAATAAAACTACAACCTGTCGTGATACTTCAGGTCGCTATATCGTTGCACTTCCTTTAAAAAGGGACCCAAGTGTTTTTGGTTCTTCTGTTATTACAGCTCAAAGAAGATTTCTATCTTCAGAGCGTAAACTTCAATTTTCTCCAGATTATAGGATCGCTTTTGATAGCATATTTGAAGAATATCTCGATACAGATTATATTAACCTGGTATCTGATAGTAGTAATACTTCAGGATATATAATACCGCACCACGGCATATTCCGTGAGTCTTCTGTTTCAACAAAAGTTAGACTTGTGTTGGATTCCAGTGAAAAAACTGAAAACAGCGTTACACTAAATGACATTCTACATGTAGATCCTAACCTACAACCGGAATTGTATAGCGTTTCGCACAAATTCAGACTATTTCTAATCGCATATTGCGCTGATGTAAAACAAATGCATGTACTCGGTGTTACTGCTCCGCTTATTTTCTATGCTCGTCCTTCTAAGCTTCTCATAAAAGAGCTTTGGTTGCTAGAACTTGATAGGACTGCTCCTCCCTCTAAGCTTCTCATAAAAGAGCTTTGGTTGCTAAAACTTGATAGTACTGCTCCGCCTTCGATTTTTAAGTTATTAGAAATACCTCACGATGTGGGGATAATTGACATAATATTTACTGTTATTTTATTATGTACTGTACTTGCGTTCTCTGACACCAGTGAAAAGGCCTACGGTGCTGGGGCCCAATTCTCACTTCCCTTGAAACTAGCCTTCGAATCGAACTTACGGTTCGAGTCCTATTCGACTGAAAAATTTCGAGGGGCGGAGTCAATTCGAACGGACCCGACCAATCAACGCTCTAGCTGACTGGTTTCCCTTCTAAATATGCCGGCCTTGAAATTTCCAGAATAACGTAACGTTCGTAAAAGTTAGAATTCGTGCTTTTTTCGATCGAGCGATCAGTTTCGATTGGGTGAGAATTGGGCCCCTGTTCTTTACCTGTGTGTTCAGAGTTCGGAAAGTAATTTAGTGCGACTTATTTTAGCGAAATCTAAAGTTTCGCCAATTATAGTGATGTCATGTTCTTGAGCTTTGCGTTGCTCACGTTATGTCTAAAAATAATTGCAGAAGTTTTATTGATAAATCATAACCGCATTCTGATAAAACATATAGTTGCGTTATTAAAGTCTAGTTGCTCTGAACTGGATTAATTCCAGTCCTCATCGACTGACATTTTGTAGGTGCTAAATCCTACAACTTAAATAAATTTCAAGATTTTATTGTTTCAAACTCATTTGACGAACATTTTCAGTCAATCTTAAATGAAAATAGTATTACTTAGTGTACAATTTTACCTAATGCTAAAGTTGGGAATCCGCTATAAAAAGTGTTAAAACCCTTTGTATTTTTTTGCGTCATATGTGATCATTTGTTGTCATATGATGAGTTTTTTATTAACTATTTATGCCAAATAGAAATAGTCTTGAATTCTAGACAACTTGGTATCTTGAATGAGGATCCATCTGAGCCTGTTCATTTAAATCCCACACACTTCTTAAGTACAAGTGCAATACAGAGCAAAATCCTGTTAAGGAAAGTACTATTGTTTTACTTATAGAGAATGTGCCCCCTGTACATTGGCAGTTAGGGGTTATTCAAAATACTATAAAAGGCAAAGATGATCGTATTCGCATAGTTCTTGTAAAACCCAAAACAGGTATATTTTAAACGACCAGTAATTCGATTATGTCCATTACCTTCGCTCTCTTGAATGAGAATATCTCTTCAATTTCTTTTGTTTATTTTATTAACACTTACTAAGGTTCTGTTATTAATTTATTCATTTATAGAATACTATGTTGTTTTGTTTTATCTTATTTTAATAATGGGTTAGTCTAATTTTTATGTTAATTTCACCTTTATGGTTGGGTTATTCTCCTAGGTTAGTTGTTATTTTAGTTTAACTTTTCTTCCGACTAGGAAATAACTGTTTTTGTTGAAAGATGACCTTTCAAGGTGGGGACTGTGTTCGGGCCAAACCTTCATGGGGATGGGTTTCTATGTTTTAAATCATAGACCACCTTAAAAGGAAAAAATCAATATATTTTTTTTCTGACATTACTAAATTCTACGCCGTACGTCATCCGCAAAAATACATTTTTTCACTAACTAAATTATAAATTACTATAAATAACCGCTGTCCGCTAGTTCCGGGTTCCCGCGCGGGACGCATTTCAAGACACGAGCCTACGAGAGGGTAAGTCTTTGATTTAATTTATGGTAACCCATCCAAATGCGGGATCCTGGTCTGAACCAGTATCCACAGTGAAAGGTCATGATTATGATATAGTTTCTAAGTTGGCCTTCACCCTCCAGCTTTAAACCATGTTTTTTAATAAGGGGGTTATAGTTTTGCCATAACTGTCTTTTCCTTGCCTTATAGTAATTAATAATAAAATTTATATTAAGAAAATAAATATTATTATAGTAAGTAAATATAAATTTTATTTTTATTATTATTATTACAATAGAAAGGGTTCCAGCTAATTAAAATAGTAATTAGTTTACTCGGAGTCTATAAGTTATAAAGCTGCATATTTATGATACCTATAATTATGGCACCTACAAAAGCCTCTAAATTAACTTCTATATATTTGTGTAATTTAAAGTGTGGTTTATTATTAATAGGAATTTTAAAAATGTTGAAGGTTTTTTTAACTATATCTGGTACAAACAATTTATCTTATCAATTACAATTTATTGGTGCAAAAAGATCTAACCGGCATTGATGCTGCTTCTAAAAATCTAAGTTACATAATAAGAAGTTTTTTTTTTATTTATTTATTAAGATTGATGAATTTGATAGAAAAAAGTATCACCTCTGAGGCAAGGCTACTTAGTACCTTTTGTATAGTAGAGAAATCGGCTTTGTTATTTTCTTTATTTAAATTTCAGTAACAGGTGATAAATATATAGAATTATATAGACTATGGAACCCTACCTGCACTTGTCAAGACCCACTTGGCCGGTTTTTACAATAAAGCACATTTTTTGTATAGCACAATAAAAAGTTGCTTAATGGACAAAGTTTTAAATTAATATTTTAATATTACCCAACGGACACAGTCATTTAGAATTTGTCTGCAGGGAAACTAAGTTGAAAAGTCGGCACACGACAAGGACAAGTAATATTAAGTCATATTTACTTAATAACTTAAACTAATTTAAAAGCCGAATATTATTTTTAAGTTAGATATTAATTGGAATAGGCTAGATGACTGCAAAATTCTATTTCTATATAAAATCATAACATAAATCTAACCGACAGACGAATTAAATAATTAATTTTTTACGCAGAAATCATCCCTATTTTTAACCGACTTCAAAAAAAGGAGGAGGTTCTCAATTCGGTTGTATTTCTTTTTATGTTTGTAACTCCGTCATTTATTAACCGATTTGGAAAATTCTTTTTTTATTTGAAAGGTTACAACTTCCGGTTTGGTCCCATTGTCATCAGATCAGGATTTTATTACTTCTTAGTGTACTTTGAAGTCGGTATAAGTTTATTGTAAGACAATCCAATTATTATTAATAATATCTTTTGGGCCTTTCTCATTAGGGTAGAAAGAAACTATAGAATAGAAAGAAAAGTCATGTTAATGCACGTCTATGCTCTGCAGTATTTATCTACTAAGAGTTGTTGATAGGTCCTCTTGAGATCTTTGAGCATGGGGTTCTTCAAAAAGGGTGTGAAGAGATTTCTTCAGGGTCGGCAACGCGCGAGTGATGCCCCTGGTATTGCAAGCGTCCATAGGCTACGGTAACTGCTTACCGTCAGGCGGGCCGTATGCTTGTTTGCCACCTTAGTGGTATAAAAAAAAAAAAAAAAAAACTTCAGCTGAATACAAAAAGGGCGGCTACTGAGTACGTTTCAGAAGGCAAGGGTATACCACTAAGGCAGCGGTTCTCAAACTTTTTTGGCGACAGACCCCTTTTAGAATGCGAAATTTGAAGGAGCTCTAAAATAATCAAAGAATTGTGAAATGAATAATCAAAATATGTGTAGGTATTCTTTATTTTTATTAATATATTTTTTTATTGTCTTCCTGAAGAATGTATTTTACCCAGTCTACGCCTAGCTTCCACAGAAGCTTTGCAGAGTCCTAGGGCTCCGCGGAGCATATTTTGAGTATGGCTGCACTAAGGTGACATACAAGCATTAGCCTCGCGTGGTTACGTGGCCTATAAATGAAACGACATCCTTCTTGAAAAAGTGTTTTGCCGAGGAGTTGCATGAGTCACTGTGCGGCAGTGTAACAGGCAAAGCGCAGTGTCATGCTTTTACACTCCTATGATATTACACTCGTGATGTAGCTTTAGGATAACATGAATTATCAGAAGAATATTGACGTATTTACTTACCTTGCAGCGACAATCCTCAGCAGCAATGAACTTGAACAGTTCCGTTCCCGGGGTGACTCCTGGATCGCAGTGGCGCAGCCGCACCATTAGAGGTCGCCGGGTGCCATACACGCATACAGGATGGTGGGACTTCTTGAAAGGAAACTCCCAGTCTGAAATCTACCAGTTGTCAAATTTAATCTTCTTCTCATGATTCTGAAGACTTAACTTGTATAATCTCCAGCCGAGCTAAGTCACTTGCAAGGAGGGGTGTCTCTGCTTGTCACACTATGTTTGTCTTCTTGGGCTATCAAGAGTTGCCTGCCTAATATAATAATAATAATTTCCAGGAACATTCTTAGATGGGCTAACATTCTTAGATGGGCTAATGGGCTAGTTTCTTCCCTATTTATCGTAGTGTCACAGACATGTTTCAATATATTAACAGTTGTCACGTCATAATAATTTCCTTAAGATAATATACATGTAACCACTCCCTTTAATTTCCAAAAATCGTGAATAGATTGTTTGATTTTTACCATCCATAAAATAACATTTATACCATGCCAAAAGTAAAGGCATAAAATATAGTTTCTATAAAAGTGCAAGGCTGAATAGGTTCTGAATAAAAATATTTTATCGATGGCGCTCTCGGACGTGTTATGTATGCATGCATGGTGCTACTGTCATGTGATGTGTACTTCAAGCATAAAAGGCTCACTGAGATCTATTGTGATGTTAACGTCTATCCAGCTTTTATATAACACGTCAGTTTATAAAGAAAAGATCGATGGAAAATTGTAGCCAGAACATGCTTTTAGCTACATATGGATTTATTTTTGCAGCACGTAAAGGCAATATAAGGTGGTAGGGTACTTTGTAGTACCCACCTGGCTACCACCCTCAAGTTGAATCTGTCGCCAAGCACTTTTCGGTGTGTTCCGATAGCTACACTATTGAGAGCCAGTTCCTTCTAGGCTTTGTGTGCTTACCACATTCGGCCGCATCATCACTTACCATGGTGAGATTGCGGCATCGAAATAATAAAACTAAAGAAATGTAACTCGAGCTCAAAAATCATTCTACGCAAACTGAACCGCGGTGGGCGTTGCCAAAAAGAGAGACGCACCGCGCTGACACTTCGCCGGTATCATTGAGTCGATGCGTTCGTGTCGCGAGGGACTTAGAACTGTGATTATTATTGTGTTTTGCGTTGTTTACATTGTGCAAATATGCCGTCATGTGTTGTTAAGTGGTGTAGAAGCCATACAGATATGAAGAATGCTGGAATCACTTTTCATATGTGAGTAAATAAACATTTTGAAATCCTATACTTGTGACTCTGGAAAGTGTTATGCAACATGAACGCAACGTGCGTATTTATTTAACACGTTTTGATATTTCACTTAAACTGTGATGCACTAGTACCTATAACTATAAAGAGGATAGAACCTTTGTGGCATAGCGTGCCAGCCGCCATTTTAGTTTTTTTTTTCAATAAAATAACCTTATTCGACTTTTGTCCCGTTTTGACGTCGGATGTCAAAGAAAAACAAAAGTCAAATAAGGTTATAATAATATTGTTTTAAGAGCTTGTGGTTCGCCCTCTGATCTGACCTTAACGCGACCCATCACTCTATAATTCGTATGTAAAAACCATAAACTGATTAAAATACTTCTTAATTTTAGATCCATACAATTATAACACATAAAGAAATATTTTAATCCAAAAAGCACATCACAAACTTTTAAATGAATATAATAGAGTGGTATAGTTAAATTACAACTAATTAATACAACTTATATGCATAGTGCAAATATACGATACTTTATCCTCTTACAATCAATGCATAACATCGTCCACGCATCTCGCACTGCAGCAGGCGTACGAACCAATTAGCATTATCTGTCTCGCCGAGAACCAATCATCGCGCTTGCCGGAATACAACGCGTTAGGCAAGCGCAGCTAATTGGCTTATTTGCATGTGTGTTCTTTCGTTCGAATACTAGAGATACTTTGTGTACAAGGTAGTGAAGTGTGGAGCCGAATTTCGCGTTGATTTTGTTCACAATTACGCTTCCTTAGTTTTATTATTTCGATGGATTGCGGTCAAAAACAGGCCTATAAACAGTAAAAAAAAAAAAAAAAACAATTTTAGTCATTAGGGAAGACCCTTACATAATTAATTTCCACCCCGCAGTTTTACTCACGTTCCCAAGGGATCTTTTATTTTCCTGGGCTACAAATCATCCTATTTGTTAATCCAGATCATATTCTTTTAGACAAATTTCATACAAATCCGTTCAGTAGTTACGCGAACAAGTAATAAACATCCATCATTTTACTTTTATCAGAGATACAAAACTAATAAAAATATATTATTTAGTTCTGATACTCATAAAGTTATTAAACGAGTATTCTATTGAACTAGACGTAGCATGAAAGTAGCGTGGGCGTGATAAAAACACACTGTGACAAACGCCTGACTGTGTGAATTTATTGAGTTACAAATAGCTACAATATACATGGAGTCCACGGACAATATCCACTTCACAATAAATTGAAGCTACACATACTCTATAGGATATCTATAGGCTGATAAAGGCTAGCAGCATTGACTATTTCTATTTCCATGAAGCATTAAATTCAATTGACATAATGAAAGTGCCTAATATTTTATTCGTACTTACGGAATAAATGATTCGAATGTGAATTTTATATGCGTAACCTACGTGGCTCATGTAACTTAGCGGTGTACCCTTACTGATTTTTTACAGGACTAGCTTTTCGCCCCGCAGTAGCACTCGCAATCCCCTAGTTTTTTTTGTTGTTTTTATTGGTTCAACAAACAGTTTACACAATATCTTTATATTTAATATCTTTAGTTTTAATTGTGAAACCCACATAGTTGACCACAAATTACAATATGAAATTTATTGTTGAGAAGTGAAATAATAGTACATTATGATAGGTACATGTGTGCAAAGTTGGTTATTAACACTCCAGGCGGTATGCACGTGAACCGTAGGTGAACGCGATAAGGGAGCCGAGAGTATAATCAATGCACACCCGTGTCATACGACGTTTTTCAACACACTTGCGAGTAAAAAAACAGACTTGCAATAAATGTCACTTTACGAACGAGTGTGTTGAAAAACTATTAATCTAACATTAACAAAGAAAAATATAATATTGAAGATGGAAAAATAAGGAAAATATAACAAGATGTAACAATTCTAATAGACTTGAAATGGCATAATACATTTTTTTTCAGCGATATTAAAGCATCTTTAATCCATAAAGTTATAAAATGATAATTTAACCATTTAACTACTAATTTATCGTAATCATATTCACATAATATATTAATATGATAAAACCTAATTTATAAAAAAAAAAAAAAATACAAACGTCTGAATTGATAACCTCCTCCTTTTTGAAGTCGGTTAAAAATAAACATGTAAACCTTAACAATGGGTAAAATAACCGAAGTAATTTGGAAAAAAACGAAATAAAATTATTTATAATTAGACTTTGGGGTTGAATTTTGAAAAACCCTTCCTCAGTGGATGCATAAGTTATACTGGATGTAACGAAAGGGGTATATATATCCATTACAGTAATCCACTTTTTTGGTACTAGGCGTGCGGATCGCGGAAGAGAATTTTTTATATTATATAATACGAAATGATAATGACCCTCATTGACCGGTGACATGTTGGTTATGATTTTAATTCAATAAGCTTGATTCCAAAATTTTGGGAGTAATTTATTTTGAGCTGAAACTTTTTATATAGAGTCTGTCTTTTCGATACAACCAATATAAGGAAAATGTGTAAAATTTCAAGGGTCGGTCAACCTATTGGTTTGAGCTGGCGTGCATCTTGCAATCAGATAGTTTCTCCTTTTAAAGATGAATTTGTCAAGGCTCAGTGGTAGTAACGTCGGATACCAAGATGAAGGCCCCGGGTTCAAATCCTACAATGAGCTTGAGCTTTCGGTGAAGGAAAACATCGTGAGGAAACCATAGCATGGTGGTAGGGTACTTTGTAGTACCCGCCTGGCTGGCTACCACCCTCAAGTTGAAAATCTGTCGCCAAGCACCTTTCGGTGTGTTTCGGATAGCTGCACTTGAGAGCCAGTTCCTTCTAGGCTTTGTGTGATTACCACCTTCGGCCGCATCATCACTTACCATGGTGAGATTGCGGTCAAACACAGGCCTATAAACAGTAAAAAAAAATGAATTTGTCAAGTGGATATAGGTGGCCAAAGCCTTAACTAGGTAGGTAAGGTAATAGCGAAAAATGCTCAAAGGAGTTCATTGGACTTTCAAAAAACACTTCATTGGATTTTCTAAAAATTATTATTCTCGATGTTCGGGAATTCCATCCATACCTATTTGAAAAAAATTACCCTGTATTAATAAATGGAATACATAGATACATATTCAAATCGGGCAATCACAATGTTCTTAGAGCGTTGGTTTTAAAGAAGTTTGTTAGTCACAGCGACTTACTTGCTTATTAGTAACTTATAAAACATTACAGAATTACTGACATAAAGATATTTCTGGCTATAGATATATATATACAGAGTATAGTAAGCCAAAATTATGCGTCTCTTCTCTAATACTTAACAATGCGGCCCATGAAATCCACTCTCAAATGTTTTGGAACGTAACCAAAGGTTTTGTCAGTTATAAATTGATTTTACTTAAGTGTTATTACTCGGGAACCCTATAATTTACGCGCATGTAATATAATAATATTTTATGATATATAATGTATCTCTTTGTTCTTTGACATCCTGCCTGTCACTACAATTTCCTTATATTTTTAAAAATATTTCTGTTTCACTACAGCCTGACATAACACATTCAATTTAACAATATATGGATGACGTAACGACGCAGTATATTATTTCACAGGCGAATATAAAATTAATATTCATACTTGATAATAAAACAGTGGCGGTGACATCCCTGTGCAAAATTATTTCTTTGACGGTACTGAATGTATGTGCTGAACTGTAACTTTTTTAGGGTTCCGTGCTAAAGGGTGCCAATGAGGCCTATTATTTATGCTAATAAAAGAATTTTAAAGTTTTAACCTTTGTACATAATAGCCCAAAGCGTTTGCTCATTTTTATGAGTCACTGTATACAGGGTGTAACGGAAACTGTATATACATTACAGTAATCCACTTTTTTGGTACGAGGTGCACAGATCGCGGAAGATAAAAATTTATATTAATATTAGTAAGGGACGCAAAATGACAATGACCCTCATTGACCGGTGACATGTTGGTTATGATTTTAATTCAAAAAACTTGAATTAAAAAATTTGGTTTGAATTTTTTAGTTATGTATTTTGAGCTGAAAATTTTTATAGAGAGTCTGTACCTGATGTAGTCTTCACCCCCTTCGGATGTATATACCCTTTCCGTTACACCTTATATAATTCGTG
The DNA here is from genome assembly GCA_951394255.1 of Polyploca ridens. Taxonomy (NCBI): domain Eukaryota; kingdom Metazoa; phylum Arthropoda; class Insecta; order Lepidoptera; family Drepanidae; genus Polyploca; species Polyploca ridens. Next base: position 20,542 of record CATOBL010000265.1, on the reverse strand, counting down.
TAATTTTTGGGTGTTACACATTACTATTATTACTTGCGTGTATATATACATTACAGTAAGCCACTATTTTGGTGCTAAGCGCACAGATCGCGGTTTTTTTTTAATTATTATTAGCAATGGACGCAAAATGATAATGACCGACATTGACCGGTCACATGTTGGTTATGATTTTAATTCAATAAACTTGAATGCAACAATTTGGTTTTAATTTTCGAGTAATTTATTTTGAGCTGAAACTTTTTATTTAGAGTCTGTACCTGATGTAGTATTCACCCCTTCGGATGTATATACCCTTTCTGTTACACCCAGTATAGCCTTACATAACGTTCCCAATAATCGATCGCGGTTTTTTTTTTAAATTATTATTAGCAATGGACGCAAAATGATAATGACCGTCATTGACCGGTCACATGTTTGTTATGATTTTAATTCGATAAACTTGAATGCAACAATTTGGTTTTAATTTTCGAGTAATTTATTTTGAGCTGAAACTTTTTATTTAGAGTCTGTACCTGATGTAGTATTCACCCCTTCGGATGTATATACCCTTTCTGTTACACCCAGTATAGCCTTACATAACGTTCCCAATAATCGATCGCGGTTTTTTTTTTAAATTATTATTAGCAATGGACGCAAAATGATAATGACCGTCATTGACCGGTCACATGTTTGTTATGATTTTAATTCAATAAACTTGAATGCAACAATTTGGTTTGAATTTTGGAGTAATTTATTTTGAGCTGAAACTTTTTATTTAGAGTCTGTACCTGATGTAGTATTCACCCCTTCGGATGTATATACCCTTTCTGTTACACCCAGTATAGCCTTACATAACGTTCCCAATAATCGATCGCGGTTTTTTTTTAAATTATTATTAGCAATGGACGCAAAATGATAATGACCGTCATTGACCGGTCACATGTTTGTTATGATTTTAATTCAATAAACTTGAATGCAACAATTTGGTTTGAATTTTTGAGTAATTTATTTTGAGCTGAAACTTTTTATTTAGAGTCTGTACCTGCAGGGCTATTTTAAAACGCTCGGATTCGATATCGGAAACGGATTAAGAAATTTCCGAGGCGAATTTCAGCAATTGCTATTTTAATTTCCGAAAACTTTTAGATTAATCGAATTGATATTTCCGTAACGAAACATAAAAAATTTTCGAATTCGGAAATTAAAAAAGCAATTGCGGTATATCGCCTCGGTAGTTTTTGAATCCGTTTCCGATATCGAATCCGAGCGTTTTAAAATACCCCTGCTGATGTAGTATTCACCCCTTCGGATGTATATACCCTTTCCGTTACACCCAGTATAGCCTTACATAACGTTCCCAATAAATGGGCTATATTACTCTAAAATATTTTTCAAATCGGTCTGGGTAGTTCCTGAGCATTGCGCGTTTAATACACGTAAGTAACTTTGAATGTATGTTACATTCAACTGTACTTACGTGTATTAGTTCAAAAAGGCTGTACAAAACTTTTAAAATAATTTATCAAGACGCAATCACTTTTAAAATTGTGCTCTAAAAGAACACAATTTTAAAAGTTTAAACATACTGCGGCAAATTCGTTGTGGTTGACTCTGTTTTATCGTGAATACTCGGCATAAATATTTAGCTTTGTTGGGAGGTTTACGTGGAAAACTAGTAAATGCATTGTGCATCGCTGGCTACGACCCCGCGAGTCGAGCTCACACAATTCTCATATTTTACCGTACCGAGACAAATTGAAACAATTATGGAATTAACTCACTGTTCGTTTGTTGCATACTTCCTATATCACCCACTACTTGACAATTAAACATTGCGGCTATATTTAGCTTGTACTTATTTCAGTGAAGTTAACGCAAACGTCATCTCTTGTAACAAAATTTTGCGTGGTGTCGTTTGATTCTCCTGCCTTGTTTTCTTCCCTTTGCCTAGCGGTTAAAAATATTTTTTTTACAAGATTTTATTTAACTTGCAATGTACACTATGTATGTATGTTCGGGTGGAATCTTGCAGGTCGAATTTCACCCACTTCCAGTGGTCGGATTGACTTGATATTTGGTATATATTAGTATATTGGATGACAATGCAAGTACAGTCAACAAAAAATACAGTCTCTCAAAAAAACTTGTATAAAAAATGAAATTTTTAACAAAGAACTATTATTGTTATCCACACCCGATCAGGCCGTATGATGGCAAAGAGGTCTCCAGAATGCACTAACCTTTTTCTCTTAAAGTATACCTATAAGAATATATAACTCTTACTATAAACCTATCGTAAGAGTGTGCCGTCTTTAATAATGACATAATGACAATGTAATAAAGTTGATATTTGATCAACACTTTTCTAGATTCAGGCCATATATACTTTCCTAAATTCTTGCCGTGACCGTTTATTGTAATTATTTAATTCATCTCTTTTAATTTGTAAGTAGCTGTACAGCACTTATTATTATAAAAGGTACAACTGTGCATGCATATAGTACGTATATAATGCAACTTGCTCTAATTTCATGTTATGTAACTAAATATTTTGTGTTAATGTTCGTATTGCGTTCTGTGTGCCTTAATTAAATAAATAAAATGGTGTATGAACAATAGTGATGTCAACTGACATTTCATATCAGATAGATATATAGTCAGATACGTTTTGATAGTATCTACTATAGGTACCTTAACTATATTCAAGAATACCTTAAGTGGTTTGATACAGATAGATAGATAGCATTGTTATAGCAATATAAAATACAACGTAGGTGCAAATATTGGATAGATATTGCTGTTTTACCGCCCTCTGAAAGTGCCGCCCACGTGCTGTGTGATTTATTGATCTCAGATTTATATGAAATAGTAAGTTGTGTCATTAAAAGCATCAAAGGTTTTCTTTGTGGTTAGATTGGTAATTAAAAATGATGAAAAGCATTCAATTTTGAACAGTAATTATGCTTCCGTGTATTTTTAAGAGGAAAGGAAGGCTGCAAGAAATTTGAAAAAAATGGTTTTTAACATATCTATTGCTGTCGCGCTGTGCCCGAGCTATCCCGCCCGAGGGCGATAGAGAGGGATAGACAACTACAGCTTGGACCGATTATAACAATATAAATTAGACGAAATACCTATTTCGTAATCCCAGGTTTTCTCCTCCAAAACGGGATCGATTTAAAAAAAAATTTCGTCGTCGGTTTTCCTTTGTTTTTTTTTATATTCGTCAGATTTGTTCGCTGGACGCCTGATAAGGGCGTCAAAAATGGTAAGTTTTTATGATTTTAGAAGGCTCCTAATTCTTATAATTATTAATTTATGGAGGTACACAACCGAGGTACATACAGTGGCTCCTACAGATTGCATGGTAAAATAATCATTGCTCTAGTGTCATTATCCAGAGAGGAAACTGAGAATTACGTTTGTATATATCAAATGCCACCAGCATTTCCTCTTAAATAATATACCCTGATTAGAATTTAATCATTCATTTTAATGAAGGGAGCATGCCTATTTCAAGACATCTTCATTATCATATCTCAGAATTTATAACGAAAAAAAAACACGATGATCTTTCGCTTGTATACGTTTTTTATTTTTAATTTTATTTGAAAGATAGTTAAAGACATTTTATGCTCTAAGATTTGTTCACAATTAGAAGAACTTTCAGAAAATGGGTCTGAACTAGCTTAGCTTTATCAATAAATATGCATACATTATTCAAGGATAACTGTAGGTAGGTTGAATACATTTCATGTGTTTATAACTGACACATCAAGCATAAGGCTTCACATTATAACAGACACACGTTGTTGTTAATATGTTGCCATTATTAATAATTATTAATTAATTATAATCAAGGCGTAATCTCATATTAAAGCTGCTTGCTAAGTAATTGCCTTAACAAATAAGTAGATGCGTATGGGTTGTGTTTAATTAATGAAGCATTTCTAAGCATAATTTGGCCTCGATGTTGTTTTAGTCTCAGGTTAATTTGGCTCAAAGTTGTTTTAGTACTATTGCCCTACCAGAACTCGCATAAGCTAGGATTTCTGTTGTCGTTACAAACACTATTATTCGTGTAGTTTACACCACAGATTACAGAATAGTAAGCAGATCGAGCGCGCGGAACACGGGAGTGACGCCAACACACCAAATACAGATTCAAAAGTAAATACAAACTCGAGTCAGTACTAAACAAGGCCTCGTGTTGTTACTACGTCACAAGTGTCATAATTTATCTTAAAAATTATGCCGTCCTGCATTTTGAAAAATTGTAGAAATTGTTCACAAAAACAAAAAAAGCGAGACGGAATATCGTTTCATAGGTAAGTATAGATATTTTCACTAATTTGTATTATTTTTCCGTGTATTTGTTACTGATGACTAGGAACACAAAACCTCAACAAAAATCGGTTGGTGTTGCTAGGTTACATTGAAAGTATTTTCCTTGAAGTTGTGGTATTAGGATTTATTTCTGCCAGTGTCGAGTTATATTATAATTTCCAGTCACAACAATTATCACTTTCACAGTCCTCAGTCAGTCACTGTCCATAAAAGTAATGTTTTACTACAATGGTGGTTGTTGTACTAAAACTCTTCAAGGACTTTCTGAGACAACTTGAAAAGTCACGATACACATAATTCATTTAATTTCACTTCACTGGTGCACATGGATGATCTTTATTGAGTGAAATACCACCGAAAATACAAAATAAAACTCAAAATACACGAATTTATGAAAATAAAAATGAAAACGCAACGTCACTCTACAAGTTCCCACCAAAAGTCCTTTTAGTTGTTTACCTTACTTATTCTTCCATGATAAAATTGAAAAATAAATGCAAAGCATGTTTTTTTGATGATTCGCTTTGTGAATTTGTGATTTGAAATACCCATTTTACAAACAAAAACTTATCTTATCCTAAGGAGGAACTAACAACGCCATTTCGAAATGTCAATCGCTATTGGTCAAAGAGAATATTAACACTACTTTCATTGGTTGTTTGCTCCACCAAATTCGATAACAGCGACTCTCACTGGGCCAGATAAGCTTGTGGCACTATCGGAGTGCAACTTTATAAGTCTCAAGTCCGGCCTTATGGAGTACTGCTGTCATCTGTGGGCGGGAGCACCTGGATACCAGTTTGGGCCTTTAGACTCGGTTCAGCGTCGTGCCACCAGAATTGTTGAAGATCCCGAACTCACAAGTGGTTAAGAGCTCCTCAGTCTGAGGAGAGACTTTGCCTCCTTATGTGTATTCTACCACTTGTACAACGGAGAGTGTTCTAAAGAATTGTTCGACTTGATGCTCACGGCTATCTTCCACCATCGCAATTCTCGCCATCGACATCCATCCATCACACATTGAAACCAGAATGGTTTCGAACTGTGCGGGCTTAACGGAGCTTCCTTCCGCGGACGCTCAGACTGTGGAATGAGCTCCCTGCCGTGGTTTTCCCAATGGAGTACAGCATAAGGTTCTTCAAAAAGGGTGTGAAGAGATTTCTGCAGGCTCGGCAACGCGCGAGTGATACCCCTGGTGTTGTGTGTCCATAGGCTACGGTAACCGCTTACCATTAGGCGGGCCGTATGCTTGTTTGCCACCTTAGTGGTATAAAACAAAATATAATTGAAAGTACAAAAAAATATTTCACATAATTTTGTAGTCCAGTGACATATGTAACATATATCCCTATCTTGCTTTGTCCTTATTCTATGCAAATATTTAGTATTATGAATAATCCAGATCAAGATATCCACTTTCCAATACTATTTCTATAGGATCTAAATTTAATCCACATATAATTAGATGACGACTAATTTTAGTTTGACATTTCTAATTTTAGATATAATTTGACCTAAAACGTGACCAACAGAGTAGGAAAATTACACACTTAACTAAATTGAGTAACTAAAACGATATTAGTGCTGTCAAACTAAATTTTAGTTTAATCGTACGCCAACTGAATAGGAAACGTCGATTTGACAGGACTTAAATTTTAGTAAATAATAGTTTAGTTTGTGCCAACAGAATCGGCACCAATAACTATCCAATAAAAAACGTGGGAGTATTTCTTCATTATCCTGGCAGCCCTACACGCAACCTGGCAGCCCTAAACACACCCTGGCATCCCTAAACGCACATTGTCACACGTGTTCCTACAGTGCTCTCACGCACACATAGCTAAATACGAGCCTCACAGTGCTTGTCCCGTACATTACATCTGCCTACTATTCTGTAATCTGTGGTTTACACATACACCCTTATTACATGAGAAGGTTTAAATTAAGTCTAGTAAAGCCACGTTTTTACAATTATACAGGAATATTGTAAAAACAACAACCTTTCAGGACTATATAACTACTTTTGTTCTATGACTTTTAATAATTCATCAGATTTGAATTCATCAAACTTTCATACAAAAATAATAATATTTAAATTCAGCGCTCTAAATGTTACGAACTCTACGCAAAACTAAAACTGAGTGACAGTCATTGGGAGGAGTAGGTACAGTCAGGGAATGAAAAGGCAATTGTAAGACTTTTTTTAATGTTGCTTGTGTCTTCAACTGACGACTTTTAGTTTTCAGTTACCGACACCGAACACTTTTTGATCGTCAATGAGTATGTGTAAAGTGGAAGCAACTGGACACAAAAAATGTTAACGTATGCGCAGGGAGTGGCTGATTTCATACTCGTTCTATAGAAATTAATTGGCAGCTTGTATCAGACACAAGACACAAAAGTGTCCACGTTTGGGCAACGCCTTATTGATGCCAGATCCACCGAATAATCAGAATACACACAGGTTATTGCAATAGTTAATAAGGTTCATGCAATAGTTGGTCTGTTAGTAGTCTTTTCGAGATTTCATGAAATAATCTACGTATTTGTTGACATACTAAATCTAATAAAACATTCAAATGCCAAACCACATTATTTTATCAAAACATAGATTTATGTTATTAGCGCAAGCCGCCTTATATGACCATAGGAAATAATGTAAACGGATGTTCTCATTAAAAATCTTACCTACAACACGACTTGAATAAACTAGTGCTTAGTTCAGAATAATTGCCCGGAGCAAAAGCTAAGAGGAATAAATACTGGCTTTGCCCAGACATGTCTAATTTAAGCTCTCTGCCCACCCTATTAATTACGTACAACTTTTGGTACAAAACATTTTTTTTTTTTTATTTTCCAAATTTTCTCGATCCCAAAACTACGAGTTACGAGGTTTACTCTACAAACTTATACATTATGTGTGTGAAGTATAAATAAATATTCACATAGTGAATCTGTATTTTATATTCTTTAGGGACTTTTTATATATATTTTATAATAGGTAGGCCTATTATAAAATGATACAATGTATTATAAAAATAAAATCTTGTTATCTTTAAATAATCAATGTCATGTGTAAAACGAATAGATACCGGAATACAGGTTCCGAATCTCAATCATTGACTGCAAAATTCACGAACATGATTCTCCAATGAATTGTGAAAAATAAAAATCATTTTCAGCCTTCATTTTTGTGGAAATATCAATATTATTGCGGCTTGGTAGCCGAGTTTTAAAACTCAGTCATGATAAACGTCCTATAAAAATAAAAGAAAAAACAATATTGTCTCCTTATGCGATGGTAGCAGCTTGCTTTTGTTAAAACATTGTTATTTTTGGTTGCAACATAAAAAGTTAGGCTAAAAGTTACCCGAGTTACCGATGGATCAAATGTTTCCCCGGAATAGTTATAATATTTCGAGACATTTAAAAGTATGTTATTTCAATGTAATTCAGACAGCTATTATTACATCAAAGACCCCGAAAAGAAGAAATTCTACGAAAATAACTGAATTAATTTTACCCATCGTCTTACTCGCGGCCGCTTCTGGGCGTTCAGGGATCTCGAAGGTTAGTCGCCTTTTACAACAGGCAGGGGAACAACGTAGCTGTGATTCTAAGCCCCTGGCACATGGCAGGAGAGCCGCCACGAGACACGGCCGCGTCTCGACGGCGTCGGTCCTTCTGGATCATTTCGGTCTCACAGAACGAGGCAATGGCCCTCCACGCCGTATCCCCGCTCAGCATCGCCGACACGACTGCTGGCAGAGAGAGATTCCGACCGATTTGGCCGACCAGGTTCCGCTGCTCGGGTTCCCACGCGGGGCATATCGCGAGCGTGTGCAATGCGGAGTCCTGGCCGCTTCCACCACAAAGCCTGAATCTATCTTAGATATGCATGTTATTGACAATGAACAAAACATCATGAGACCAAAAATAGACAGACAATCAACGCACAGTCGAAACCGCTTAATCTCTCTTACTCTATAAAGTAAGTCTATCTCTGGAAAAGCAGAAAGCTAGTTATGCTAGTTAAAATGTAAATTAGGTACTTCTCTAGAATCGCATCTTCCTCCACAAGATGGTACTTTCACGGTGTCCCAGCAGCGCTTTCCATTTTCATCTGCCTGTTCAGCTCTAGCAGGATAGACGCGTCTGGTGCAAGACAGATCTCGGCCAGAAATTGAAGTCCATAATATCAGGAGCATTAAAAGTTGAAATATTTTTGCTAGCGACATACCTGGACAGAAGGAAAGACACAGGAGATAGATAAGAGATGAACTAAGTCAATTAATAGTGGGGAAGGAATGATGATCAAGTGAGCATGAGGATCTTTAAGTGGACTGACTCATAAGTACCTACTACTGGTAAATATCTTGGGACCACAGACATAAATCTAAATAGATAACGCAAGTCCCTCCATCCATATGAAAACCAAGCGTGTAACTTTTTTTGTACCTACTATAATGTCACAAGATTGATTTAGTTAGGCTGGCATTAGATTTTTAACGTGAAAATGAAGCTATCCTATTTGTCAGCTAAACATATCCCTCGATACACATCTCTGGCGGACTTGCAGCCTTGCGTGCCTGGGACATGTCTTCTCACACTTTAGTGATATATTTTGTAGATAAGTTGGTCGTCGACAAAAAATACTACCTATTTATGAACACTAATTTCAATTGCGTTAGTCGCATAGGATTTGAAAATATTTTAGTTCTTTTTAACCCGTTGGTTCACGCGAAGGACGCGCGTCCTATTATAACAATTGCTGTCGTTGTTATATTTTTAACCGCGAGCCAAGCGATTGAGTGCTTGATATGGTGAATACAAATCCTTTTCTTCCATCCGATTAATTGCAATTATTTTCTAAACCATTCCAATATATGTCATGGGAGCTTTGAAGGGAGTTTTTACTATTATTTAAAAAATCTTAGCGAGGCCACCCAGTCTATGAGTAGGTACTATATTATCTACAGTTGTTGACGTTTTCAACAAATGTTTCGGTCGGCACTAACAAAGTGTTTTGTAGCAAAACAAATAGCGACAATAATTTACAAAAGGAACGCCCCACGGCTCTTCTCTATATGAAACTCACTTCAGCAACTTCTCTGGAATTGTCCCGTTTCAGGTCCCAAGGGACCCTTATTACAAATTCTGCCTAAATCCATTGAAACCCTAACTATGAGAGCGTTTAGCCAACCATTTTTATAATATTCGTATACGATGTATTATCGGCGAGAGATAACAGCGTTGAATGAATGAATGTTTATTTGCGAGAACATAGGTACATTTAGATGTTATCAGATACATAGGATTCACTATATTCAACCTTTCAGTCGTGCAAATATTAGAATGTTAGAAATTCAATTAATACACAGCAATACCAGGACATCAAAACTAATTGGATAGATACATTCAAGATAATCAATGACTCGATAAATTAAATTTAAATACAATCAATAAATTAATAGCAAGTCAGAGAAACAACATTAATGTCAAATTTATTAATTTCATAATTTAAAATAATCATTGATGAAATAAAAACATCTGGTACATAACCATATAAAAAGTTTTTTATTAAATTCTTTATAATTTGACCAGCATTAGATAATTCTAACGTTGAAGCAAACTGTTTTATAAGTAGTGAACGCGAGTAGATGTCTCAGCAGTTTGACAATTAAATTTTCACCTTTTAATTACATAATCTCTTGTACTTAATAAATTGTAGTAGTACCAATAATAATAGGCAAACTTATCGCATTATGCAAATATGGATATCTATCCTGATGGCGACATTATGAAATATCATTTACCAATAGTTCTGTCTGACCACCTTTTCGTGGTGCATTGTATGTAATAATAACTAACACATGATTATTTCATAACTTGAAGATGGGCAATTTAAATTATGATTTATCAACGCGACGTTATAACAAACCTTTTGTTTACATTACTGGAACAATTGATTAAAATAGAGGTGAAAGGCATTTTATAAAAAAGAAGCATAATTCTATAACTAGAACTTCTTCGACCTAGCCAGCTGCACATGTCAGTTCTAACACGGCCGGCACGATTTGATCCGTGTTCATGTTAGTGACGTGATGACGTGCCTCTAGCACTCATCACTGGCTAACTCTCAGTAAGTTCCTACTGTCTATGCACAGTGAGGATAAGGTTGCTCGCGTCCGTACATTATACCTACATGCCGTACACAGGTTCGCAGCTGGAACTACGGATCCGGCTGTTTGGATAAGGGAACGCGAGGTTAGGTAGGCCCATCGCCTTTTTCAAGGCGGCACCTGACATTGTCTCCAATGCGGTAGTCTATATGGTGGTTGCAGGGGAGCGGCATGTTGTCTGCTCGGTAATGTGTGTCTGAGCGTCGTTCCCTGCGCGCAACAAGTGTCTGAAGTTACCGGTCTAAGGCAAAGGGCCACCTGGTGGTCAGACGCGGGGCTCGTGAGTAATCTCAAGCAAGTGAGCTCCTGTGAGCGAGCTGCATCTCCGCCACTTTCCTGGATAGAAAGTAGAGGACTACCCGTTGGATTAGATTTCCGGCAACCCAGCTGCAGGCATTGGGTAGATGCGTGGACAACTCCGGGACCATTCTGAAGAAATGGGAGCCAGCTTCTCTGGCGTGACCATGGTTGAAATACTTAGAAGGTAAGAGTGAGTATGAAATGTCTATTGTATTAAATATTCAAAGAACTTCGCCAGAGTTGATTCCATATTAAAAAACTGTTCAGCATGACGAACACAACGAGATGACATATGAATTTAATAGAAAAATGGGTTCTGTAACGATAATACTTTTTATTATAAAACTGTTAATTTTAATGGATACGTATTATTAAACACCACAACACTAGAAGCTACAAAACCGTCAGTGCTCCAAAGGGAATTATTTCGAATTGAATTTTTGTTCCCATTTGAGCACCGATCCAAAATATGCATCGGTGCTGAAAAGGGAATAGGATCGGTGCTCAAAAAATCGGGTTCGCAAATGGGAATACTTTGTTTTTTTACTGGACCATAATCTCACCGGCACCGAAGGTGGCAAGCACACAAAATTTAGAAAGGAAAAGAATCTTAGGCATTCAAATGCAACTGCTGACATATTGTTATCTTCAGAGAAAAAAAATATAAACTTACCTACAAAAAGCTTGTTTCAACACACAAACCGTAGTATTTCGATGAAAGGCTTACTTAATACTGGGACTATTTGCCGTGAATCCCTTTGAACATGCAGTTTTTCCTAGCCGCTTAACATTATGATTATCCTTTCCGGCCGTTAAACGAGAGCCGGCCGATAAAAGGCAAATAAAATAACGACACGAAATGAAATCTGGAGTCACGGAATCACCGGCCATTCGCTCGTATAAATGCAAATTTTTATTTTAATGTTGTTGTAAATAACGCATGAAGTATAGGGATCTATTTGCTGACTCTGTCCACTAAATTATGTTTGTAATTTATTTTTCGTATTTGTAATGCTAGCTTTCATCACGCGGTTTTACCCGAAATATCTAATGTTTTCTGGTGATAAAAAGTATGCTATGCGTTATTCCAGGTTATGATCTACCAGTGTGCTAAATTTCGTCACGATTGGTTGTGCCGTTGAGGGTATAAGACGTAACAAACAAACTCACTTTCTCATTTACTATACAACTAGCTGTCCCGCGCGGTTTCACCCGCATTCTCGAGGAATCGTATGTTTTCCCGTGATAAAAGGTATTATATGTGTTAATCCAGAATATATTCTACCTGTGTGCCAAATTTCATCCAAATCCGTTCAGTAGTTTTTGCGTGAAAGAGTAACAAAGATAGTTAGGATAGTGAGATAGTGAGATTAGTGAGATTAGTGAGATGAGAAAAATTATGTATGTTTCATCATAGAGATAGAATATTAGTAGAGTGATAGCGTAGCATTACCTTGCGCGTAGCGTGAGCATACCCCCTCTTTTCTACTGAGATTTTCTATAGTGGCCACCTTCACCGACCTCTCGGTCATAAAAGACGGCACACTATACCAGGCAACCCCTTACGAGGCGTCTGGGACCGGAGCAGTCAAAGTCGTTCACCACACGCACCCCAGTACGCCAGCACTAGCATGAGCACTAACGTAAAAATACGCAGCGCAAACACCGGCACTAGCGCACCTTGTTGGTGCTAGCGGATTCAATCCCCGCTAGGGACGCCAGAGAAGCTGGCTCCCATTTCTCCAGAATGGTCCCGGAGCTGTCATGCACGCTCACCTCCCGAATACGAATCCACGCATCTACCCAATGCCTACAGCTGGGTTGCCGGAAAACTAATCCAACGGGTAGTCCTCTACTTTCTATCCAGGAAAGTGCCGGAGATGCAGTTCACTCACAGGAGCTCACTTGCTTGAGGGTTACTCACGAACCCCGCGTCTGACCACCAGGTGGCCCTTTGCCTTAGGCCGGTAACTTCAGACACTTGTTGCGCACGAGGAATGACGCACGACCAACACACAGTCGAGCAGACAACATGCCACTCCTCTGCAACCACCACATAGACCATCGCGAGTCCAATCCCAATGTCAGGTTCCACCTTTGCGCTTGCAATGGTGGAGGGCCAACCTGACCCCGCGTACCCTTATCCAAACAGCCGGACCCGTAGTTCCAGCTGCGAACCCCATCTGTTCGGGTCGTACAGACGTGGGCGTTGCTCATTTCGCACCACCCGGAGGACACGTGTACGGAGTTTAAGGCAGAACGTACGGACGCGAGCAACATTATCCTCGTAGCGTAGCGTGAGCAGTTTGCATAGGCAAAGATGTTGTATTCATAGATATATCGTACATATCGGCGGACAATCGCCGTTTGTATTGAAAACACTGTTATTGATATTAACCGTATCTATTTATGAAACGGCTACTGTAAATAATTAAATTAGAACACGCACACACATTAAATATTTCAACAATATAGCAAATATAACAATTAAATATTAAAAAGCTTGTACTTAACTCAAGGTTGTTACTCCTTCATGTCTGAGCACAGAATGAATTTGCAAACTCGGCTCGCTATTGCTTTTATAGTTTTTATACGCCTGGAATCTACCCTCAACGATCAACACTTTTATTTTGAATAAAATTGAACGACTTCCGGTTGATTTAAAATCATAGAGTGAGCTGTCAATTAAAATACTGAATAGTTTGTAATAATTAAATAATGATTATGAAATATGAAAAGGTAAATAAATATAGCCTGAAATAATTCAAGAAATCACAATCATTTGAACAATAAAATTATAATAAACATATTCTTGCCTATTTGAAATCTTTAGAATAGCATTAAATAAGTCAGTTTTAAATATTACTTATACCGACATGATGATCGGAATTGTTTGGCGCCGACACGGCCATTCTGTTCCAGCGCGCTCTCTGCGCTGTGATCCCTTCGTAATAAACAAACTCCTGAAACATAGTTTTACTAATTCGGAGCCTATGGATTCAAAAATAAGCTGTAATATTGTATGTCAATAAATGGATTATTATTATTATAATAAGCTCACCCGCCTTGGATCTAGCCGTAACGTTTGGCATCACCCAACTGGTATCTAGCCACAACGCTAGGCATCACCCGCCTTGGATCTTGCCTCAGACCAGGAAAGGATACGCATAGTGATCAGCTAGCGCTTAGGGTTGGATAGTTGGATATAGAAAATTATTTTTAAGATATGCGAGTTTACACCAATTCAACATTAGGCAAAACCCATTTTGGGTCTAACCAAAACACAACGACCAACGCAATCAACTAGGCATCACCCATTGGGATCTAGCCTCTCAAGACCAGGAAAAGGATACGCGTGGTGGCCAGCCAGCGTTTAGGGTGGGAAAGGTGGATAAGTTAGTAATCAGATATTTCATAAGGATTATCTGCTCGTCCATCCATAACCTACTTACCGATCTTACAGTATTAAGATCTACTTTTTCATCATCATCAATATGAAAGAGCTTGATACACAGCAGAGTGCATTGCTTGTCAAATAATAATTCCATGTTCGTTTTCCCAGTAATTTGAATACAGAAGAATTATAATTGTAAATCTTAAATTGTAGAATGCCACGGTTTATCAAGTTTTACCACCAACAAGTTATCTTTTTATAATGCGAACCAGACACATTATTTTGAGATTTCGGCAAAAAAATCTGTATCGGCATAGCGAAACTCCTTGCCAAACATCCGGATCAGGTCTCCTTTTACTTGATCCCAAGTGGCAGCCCATATTTTTGCTCTGCCTTGTAGTTATAGGATTGCTTTAGTACACTGAAACTCACAAAGGTCGTGTTAACATTGACACACCAATCTCAAATATCATGGGAGCGTGTTTCTAGCACTGAATGCAGCTTGTTTAGTAATGGATGTAACTAAGCTTATCACTTGTTTTAAACAAAAGTTTGGTTTTGTCTGGGTCACAGATTGAATAGCGGGCTCGGGCCGAGAAGGCCTAGAATCAGATTACCTCAGCACTGGCGAGGTAGATCCCACCGCTGCTATCGGCGGACAATCGCCGTTTGTATTGAAAACACTGTTATTCATATTAACCGTATCTATTTATGAAACGGGTATTGTAAATAATTAAATTAGAACACGCACACACATTAAATATTTCAACAATATAGCAAATATAACAATTAAATATTAAAAAGCTTGTACTTAACTCAAGGTTGTTACTCCTTCATGTCTGAGCACAGAATGAATTTGCAAACTCGGCTCGCTATTGCTTTTATAGTTTTTATACGCCTGGAATCTACCCTCAACGATCAACACTTTTATTTTGAATAAAATTGAACGACTTCCGGTTGATTTAAAATCATAGAGTGAGCTGTCAATTAAAATACTGAATAGTTTGTAATAATTAAATAATGATTATGAAATATGAAAAGGTAAATAAATATAGCCTGAAATAATTCAAGAAATCACAATCATTTGAACAATAAAATTATAATAAACATATTCTTGCCTATTTGAAATCTTTAGAATAGCATTAAATAAGTCAGTTTTAAATATTACTTATACCGACATGATGATCGGAATTGTTTGGCGCCGACATACACTAGTGACATACTAGTCCCCTTCCTCAGTCGAAAGAGTTCGTGCCGCGGCTGCGTTGACCGTAGGTACTTGTATCACGGCACATACTCTAGTTCAATCAATCTACGTATAGTCTATATCTATGATTTTTATACATATTATCACAGATTACAGAATAAAGGCAGATGGAGCGCACGGAACACGAAAGTGAAGCCAAAAAAGCAAATACAAATTCAAAATCAAATGTCTGGTATTGGTTTTCCAATTTGTATGTGCTTTGTTTAACAAACTCTATTTAACAAAGACACTTCTTTATTAATAAACTGTGGTTAAACAAAGCAAATACAAACTGGAAAACGATTACCAGGCATGTGATTTTGAATTTGTATTTGCTTTTTTGGCTTCACTTTCGTGTTCCGTGTGCTCCATCTGCCTTCTATTCTGTAATCTGTGCATATTATATTTTTAAACATTTATGTATTTTTGTATAAGCCTGCCTACTACGAGTTATTCAAGGACACTAAGTATTAGTTACTTAATGGCTACTTAGTAACGAGGCCTCCACTTTAAATCATACTCCACCCCCTGATTAAATTTACTTAAATATCTTAAGTGCCGTTTATCAAGACATTTATCGGTGGTGAAACAGGCTTAAAGTATTTCATTTAATAAATTTCAGGGTACGTTCGTGACTTGGTGGTATAAAATAAAAAACTTTAAAAAATACCGTATTAATGTTACTGCTCTACCTAATTAACTTTTAGAATTTGAAAGCTTATAATAAATAACTTATTGCTATTTTCAGCAACCACTGCCTAACTTAGGTAACTCCTAATAAGTCATATTAATTTTGTATGAAAAGCTGTCATTTTGATTTGCGTAAGGGAATTTCTAGACTGTCTGTTATTTTAAATCAAAAATGTCATTCCATTGCCATTGAGCCAATGTTTTTTTTTATTATCTATGGGCTTGCGCTTGACCATCAATGCCGCACGGTGGTAAGCGAAGATGGAGTCTAGGGCAGGGGTTCCCAAACTTATTTTAACTGTGACGCCCTTGGGAAGTTGCCCATGAAAAATGGCATGAAAATGTATCGTAGGCTAAAATGCTAAAATTGACCATATATGGCCTTTTATGTATACCAGAATTTGTGTAATAAGAATAGTTTATCTCTGAACATTATGTGGGTATTACGGCCTGGCATATGCTATATATACGAGGTACTTCGTCGAGCGCAGTGACTCTCTTTGTTATATCGTTGTAGAGCGAGATATTCAGTTGTACAGCAAGCCATTTAATATCGCTTTTACTTCTGTATCAAAAGCATATATTTGTGCATAGAGTATCTTTTACTGAAATTATTTCGTCTACATAAGTGTGAGATCCTTTTTGAATGAAATAAGAAAAAAATCTGTCTATATGTGTACCTAATTCAAAGTACGGACCTGCCTAGGTATTTTTATTACTCATAAAAAATAAAGCTCTAGTTATCCGTCTGACGTTGAAAACACCAACAATTGTTGAAGTATTTTACTGCGATAAAAAATGCGTTTATGCAAAGGTAGATTTTATCAAGAGTTTTGTTCTAAATCTATTACTGAGTTCCATTAACTTTTTTCAGTAAGTAACATATTGTTCAAAAGCTCTAATCATGCGATCGCGTGCCAGCCGCGCAGTGGGGAACTAAAGTGATCGTTCACATGGCGGGCAATTAGCCAAGTTTGATTGAATGGAACGAGTGCTTTTTGGGAGAAATGTTTAGATCGCTTAGATTTGTTTACTGAGAAATTATTTTGATACTAAATTCTTTGCTTACTTTCTGCAATAGTTGTACTCCACAGAGCAGTAGCCAATCGAGGCGGGGAGTTTTTGTTGTCAATACTCTAAGCTGTCAGATAAAATATATAGCTTTTAAACCTTTTTCTTTACTTAAAAAAATATCAACTATAGGTATATTTTTAAGCCAAATTAACCATTTATTTTGAAAACGACTAAAATTACAAATTCGATGCGGATTCTTAGATGTGGGTATTAATTGTCATAGTTTACTAAAGGGCGCTGCAGCGTAAGTACGTTTTTCGGTAAATACTCATAATGACGAGTTATTTTTAGTAATTTCATGTAGATATCCTATCCTAACTAAAGTTAGAATTGCGAAAGTGAGTTTTCTTGTTTGTTACACCTTCACGCCTCAACTACTCAACAGATCATCATGAAATTTGGCATGCAGATAGCCTATGGTATGGAGAAGGACATAGGCTACTTTTTATCCCGGGAACGCGGGTGAAACCGTAGGGTACCGCTAGTTTTCTTATAAGTCAATCAGAAGTATAGCCCATAGTATTTTCTTATAGCCCGTTCAACATGAAAAAAAGTACCTAAGTATTATGAATCGACTATAATTTATTTACGCAAAATAAATCTTATGACTGTTTACCAAATGGAACCAGGTAAAAAAAGAAATAGATTAACTTAATTGTCATAATAAATATACCTAACTGTAAAAGTCAGTGGAGAGGTCGTATAGTAAGCTGACCTACTATTATGTAAGGTACTATTGAGTAATACAATTAACTGTTTAATGTACCAACTACAAATTGTTACAATATTTCAATACAAAAGAACATTTTACAGGTTGCGATATAGTTCATTTATATTCATGAGCAACAATTAAGTCTAAACACGTTCTAGGTCAAACTTTCCTTGTTATATTTTATAATTTTGAATCAGAATAAGTGAAATCAGCTTAATGTAGGTGTTAACAAAAATGTTTAATGCTATAAAAAAGGTTTGACCTTTCTTGTAAAGACTAGTTGAAGGAGAAAATATAAAATATAGAATTCATACTATTATTAAGGAGGTAGTTCTCAAACATGATCTGCTTGCATCGAACAATTAACCCAAAGAAGCAGCGCAATAACGTTCATTTTGCTTGAAATCTATTCCGCCAATTCATCACCATCATCATAGACGGGCCAGTTGGCGCAGTCGGTTAAGACTCCAGCTATTGCGCAGCAGGTCGTGGGTTCGATTCCCACACAGGACATGCATTTGTGTGCATGTACATACATGTCTGCATGTCCTGAGTCTGGATGTAATTATGTATATTATGTATGTATTTACAAACAAAAAGTAGTATATGTAATATTATATCAGTTATCTAGTTTCCATAGTACAAGCTCTGCTTAGTTTGGGATCGGATCAGACCGTGTGTGAGGAATGTCCCAAGATATTTATTTACTTATTTTATCCCCACCGACATGTGCACCCATCGGCTAAGTATAGGACACATTCGCAATGATTGGCTAAGTCAATTTTGGCAGCAATTGGTTGGCACGGTTGTAAATCAGTGCAAAAACACTTACTAGTTGTGGGGTTTAAATGCTCGGTATTACTTGTACGTAGTATTTATATACTCTGAGGTATTATACTAAAGAGATTTTTCCTCGATGCCTCCTTGTAACTCATAGTTTTAGTTCTTTTGATAAAATATTAATTCAAAATCCTGTTTATGTAGTAAACTAGCTTTCCATTCAACGGTTTAGCCGCGAACCCTTTTTTCACCTTTAGGGGTTGAATTTTAGAAAATTCTTCCCTAGTTGGTACCTAAAATGAGGAACTTGTGTGCAAAATTTCAAGATTCTATCAATCATCAGCACATGAGTTATAAAAGTCAGTCAGGTGTGTTAATGTTTGTTACTCAAATTTATCGTAAACAGATATATACTGGGTGCAACGAAAAGGGTATTTACATCTGAAAGGTGTGAAGACTACATCAGGTACAGACTCTACAAAAAGTATCAGCTCAAAATAAATTACTCAAAATTCCTACCAAATTTTCGTATCCAAGTTAAGATCATAACCAACATGTCACCGGTCAATGAGGGTCATTATCATTTTGCGTCCCTTGCTAATAAAATTTTCTCGTAGGCGATCTGTGCGCCTAGTACAAAAAAGTGGATTACTGTAATGAATATACCTTTTCGTACCACTTGCTCAAAAAAGTGACATTCTATGCCACAAAAAGCGAACATAACAATAGTCATTTTTAATCTATTCAAAACAGCTTTGGTATTCTGAAACGTTTTTGACAGCAACCGACGACGACTCCGTTGTGACGGTTAGTCCGGGAGGTAGCGTTGCAAACACAAAAGTCATAGTAAGCCGGCTGACGTTGAAATGTATAGTTGATCTTATATGACTAATAAGTGAACCGACCGTCTGCTCAAGTAAGTGCTCAAGTCTTCTACATCCGTCATCAGCCACTCCCAGTAAAAAAAAAGACATAGTACGCCGGCTCAAACTTGTTTCATAAGTATTTGACATAATACTGAGCTGAAAAAAATCGTCTGCTGCATGGTGGAGGGGGGAACACGCGTCAGCTGCTCGCATGAATTTGTAAAAAAAAAGTTTACCCCTGCCGTAACCTTCCAATCCTAAACCCACCGCGGGTGCATCGCTGATGCGTGGTTCACATATTAGTCATTCAAGATCTATTGAAAAAGATGGCCATCGATCGGCGTATTAATACTACCTAAAATGCATCAGTACCTCCCGGACTATTGCATGTCGAAACAATTGAATACTTGAATAGGTCAAAAGAATTAAAATGGGCTGGAAGGTGTATTGTAAACATCAACTGCGCTCTGCGAGTGGATTTCATTTATTTTAATGATCTGAGTCGTAATCCCAAGCTAAGCAAACTTATGATATGGAAACTAGATAAAGGCTAATTTTATTTCATATTTTAGTAAAACTTTAATGTACTGAATATACCAATTTTAAAGGTTTAATATGAAGGCTATTCATTGGTTTAACTTTATCTTAATATTACGACTTAAACTTCACAAAAAGAAAGCTAGATATAGCGCCCATATTTTGAAAATATTGAAACAATTAACATTTTTTCACGAATAATGTTTAATAACATACTCGTATGTAAGTACATACTACTAAATTGACGAGGTATTTTTTTATAAGGAATAATAAAAATAAGCCAGATATCAAAGACTTCTATATAGAATTTGGAAGAATTTTAGCATTTCCAGTAAATAAAAATGCATTGACTTTGTAGTGCTGTGCACAATTTAATCAATGTTTATTTCAACAAGAATAGTTAAAGAATTACTCGCCAAAAGTCTCAACTGTTGA
>CATOBL010000264.1:0-34785 GCA_951394255.1 Polyploca ridens | reverse complement strand
AGGATCCACTTCGCGTCCTATTCACGGTTACGTTCAACTTAAAATAACCGCGAAAAATAAAAAATATTTTTATAATATTACCGCTCTTGTCGTTGATTGCATTACTGACAGGTTACCGACTGAATATGTTGAGACTTCTATAGTGCAACATTTAGGTAACTTACCGCTCGCTGACCGTCTGTGGCACATCCCCGGAGAGGTCGAAGTAGTTCTCGGGGCACAATTGTTCCCATTTTTATTATTAGGTCAAAAAATTATTGCACCTCCCGCTCCTTCTGCCCTTGAGACCGTGTTCGGTTATATTCTTATGGGCGACGTTCCCGCTAACTCTAATATTAATAAAAATGCATCCACTTATTTTAATACCGCGACTTTTTTCCATTTCTGGTCCCAATGACCTTACTATTTCTTTAGATGATTCCCTACTTAAGTTTTGGGAGCTCGAAGAAATTCCCGCGCAAAAATTTATGAGCTCGGCCGAAAAGGAGTGTGAACAGCTGTTCTCTCGTAACTTCTCACGGGACTCCGCAGGCAGATATTGCACCGCGTTACCTTTTCGTGAGGATCCTGACGTGTTAGGTGATTCCCGTTCCGTTGCTCACCGCCGTTTACTTGCTTTGGAGCGTACCAAGCTACACGATCCACAGCTACGCGCTAGTTATAATGAGGTTATACAGGAGTACTTAGATAAAAAATACTTATCTGAAATATTGCCTTCCGATTCTGACGACCATGATAAAGGGTACTTCATACCGCACCATCCCGTCGTACGGCAAGACAAAGAAACAACAAAAGTTCGTATAGTACTCGATGCTAGTGCTAAATGTCACAATGGCATATCACTAAACGATATTTTACATACGGGACCCAATTTACAATCTGACTTGTTTCTTGTATTACTGAACTTCCGCTTATTTCCCATTGCTATTACAGCAGATATAAAACAAATGTACCTACAAATTGCTGTTATTGATGAGCATAGAAAATATCAAAAAATATTATTCCGCTTTGATCCCAATGATCCGATCCGCGTATTTCAATTTAACCGAGTTGCATTCGGTCTTAAGTCCAGTCCGTTTTTAGCCATGCGCACTGTGCGCCAGTTATGCTCGGATGAGAAAAACCTATTCACTCGCGCTGCTGAAGTAGCTTCGCGTGAACTATATATGGATGACTTAGCCACTTCCATTCCTTCTTTAGAAGAAGCTAAAGTCTTATCTCAAGAGCTCATCTCTCTTTTTAAAGCTGGTGGTTTTGATCTCACCAAATGGGCGAGTAACTCAAAGGATTTGCTTGTCTCTGTGCCGCAATCCAATGGGGCTGCTATAGATTTTTCAGACAATGATAACCTCAAAATTCTAGGCCTCAAATGGATTCCTGCAGATGATAGCTTCACTTTTACTACATCTGATTTACACGACAAGTGCACCAAAAGATTCATACTGTCAACAATTGCCCGCTTGTGGGATGTACTCGGATTTGCTGCCCCAGTGGTATTGTTTGCCAAATTATTAATTAAAGATTTATGGAATCTTCATATTGATTGGGATGAAACACCCCCAGACTCTATCGTTTCTCTCTTTAATAAATTCAAAGAGCAATTGCCTCTTCTTTCTACATTAAAAATACCGCGTCATTTAGCCGTTTCTATGGGCTGCAAAATAAATATTGTTGGATTTGCTGATGCCAGTCTTAAAGCATATGGCTGCGTCATATATTTACATGTGACCGATCCTGATGGTAACATACACGTACGGTTGGTGTGTGCGAAATCAAAGGTTGCACCTGTAAAGGTAGTTTCGCTTGCTCGCTTAGAGTTATGCGCCGCTGTTCTTCTGTCAAAACTTATTAAATTAATTAATGAGACTTATAGTGCTCGAACCGCTATTGATAATATATTCGCATTCTCCGATTCTAAAATTACTCTGTCATGGATACATTCATCTCCACATAGATGGAATGTTTTCGTTAGTAACCGTATTGCTAAATGTCAAGAAAATCTTGACCCAAAACATTTCTACCACGTTAGTGGTATAGAAAATCCTAGCGACTGTCTCTCGAGAGGTATTTTACCTGAGCAGCTAGTGTCACATCACTTATGGTGGCACGGCCCGAAATGGTTAAAAGATCCAGTTTCAGAATGGCCTATCACTCCATTTAGTCCCGAATGCTGTGAGGACCTACCTGAATTTAATAGTAAAACGCTTGTTACTTGTACCGCGTCCGCTTCTGTTGAGCCTAATTTAATTTACGAGCTTGCTCTGAAATACTCATCATGGAATAAAATATTACGTATTATATATATTATACATACTTAGATATATATAGTATACATACTTAGATTTTCTCGCATAATTTCTCGTGATCAAGGTCACAGCCGCATCACAGCTTCTGAGCTAAATAAAGCTGAAGTATATTTAATACGCTCTGTACAACAAGTTCATTTTCAAAATTTATTTAATAATATTCAAAAAGTTAAATTATCTTCCCCGCTTAAAAAACTTGACCTCTTTATAGATCAAGATAAAATTATTAGAATTGGAGGTAGACTTTCAAATGCAAATCTTCCGTATGAAGCGCAGCATCCCGCTCTTTTACCTAAACATGACCACGTTACTCATCTTATTATAGACTATTTTCACCGTGCTCATTGCCATACTGGTGCCAATCTTCTGAGCTCACTGTTGCGCCAGAAATATTGGATGACAGTATCCAGCTAGAAGTGTCATTAGACACAGAGTACATTCATGTAACTTTTGTTTTAAAAATTCCCCTTCATTTCTCAGCCCAAAAATGGCTGATTTACCCTCTTGCCGCGTTCAGGAGACCAAAGCGTTTGTGCATACGGGCGTTGACTATGCTGGACCCATTAAAATAACATTATGTAGACGCAGAGGTCAAAAGAGCCAAAAGGCATATATTTGTTTGTTTATATGCTTAGTAACCAAAGCTGTACACATCGAATTGGCAACTGATGTGTCATCAGATACTTTTATTTCCGCTTTTAAGCGATTCATTTCCCGTCGAGGACCTGTTTCTTTTCTTTACTCCGATAACGGAACTAACTTTGTCGGAGCTAAAGCTCAATTACAAGAACTACTTACCGATCAGTACCGCTGAATGGAAAATGATTCCACCCCGCGCCCCACATTTCGGAGGATTGTGGGAATCTAATATAAAATCGATTAAAACTCATTTATACCGTGTTATCGGTCCGCAGCTCCTCACATATGAAGAGCTCCTCACTGTTCTTACCCAAATTGAAACAGTCTTAAATTCTAGACCGCTTTGCATTTTATCTGAGGATCCCTACCCGGAGCCTCTTACTCCCGCTCACTTTATAATGGCTTCACCATTGACTTCATTGCCGCTTCAGAATGTGTCCGAGGAAACCATATCTTTACGTTGTCGGAAACAATTATTAGATCAGATGGTGTGTAGCTATTGGAAAAGATGGCGTATAGAATATTTACATAATCTTCAAGTTAGACAGAAATGGCTCATTGATAAAGATAACATTAAGATTGGTACTGTGGTTCTTATACACCAAGATGATATTCCCCCTTTACGTTGGCCGTTGGGCATAATATCACAAGTTTATCCTGGCAAGGATGGAAATATCCGCGTCGCTTTAGTAAAAACTTCAAATGGATCATTCAAAAGACCCATTGTCAAGTTATGTCCATTACCCTCACAATAAAAATTAATCATACCGCATCTTATATTCAGTATTTTAGTAATTATTATAATCTGTAATTAGTTCTTATAATTAATTATTCTCAAGAACAACTAAGAACACTACGTATTCTCAAGGCGGCGGAGGATGTTTAGGCCAAAATACCTATAATAATATTTATAGTAGAAACCTACTCATATTGAGTTTCAATGACGAGCCTCTACTTCCCGATTCCTCTCCTTTTCCCACATCATATGTGAAAGCGAGAAAAGAGCTTCGGGAATCTTCTACATACTTCGGCGACGCATCGCCAAACGCGTGTGTGCGAGTAAAACGAAACGCGCGCGCCCCGCAACCCCGCAACATTCAGTACGAAAAACGCTACAGACCGAGACACATTGAACTTTGTCATTTGTGAATTGATGTGAAATAATAGTGCTCATCACTGTGCTGGATTACCATAGGAGTTCCTGGTAAGTCCTTACCTTTATCCTAGAAGGCTCCTCGTTTTCCATATTAATATTTTTACGCAAAAACCCATCACGGTTAAAAAATAACAATTGATTTCTATTGTTTTCCTCGCCCGCGCGGGTCGTCAAACAGACAATAGATATTAATATTATAAACGCAAATGTGAGTTTGTTTGTTACGCTTTCACGCGTTAACTGCTCAAGCAATCATCTTAAAATTTGGCATGCAGATAGCCTATAGTATAGAGAAGGACATATGCTACTTTTTATCTCACGAACGCGGGTAAGCCTGCGGGGGTCTGCCAGTAATATTATAATTTGAATAATAGTATCGATTACATAAAATTGAAAAAAAAAATATTAGGTACCTACTAGATTTATTTTAATAATAATAATAATAATAATAATAATATTTATTTATTTGCACTAAAACATTTTGAAGTTACAAAGGTACATACATATTACTTTGATGTCACAATTTAGTACAAACTACTACCTAAACTAGGACAAGCCTGTATTCTAGGCAGCAGCCCCCATAGCTGAAGATATTCATGTTCTTTTCTTTTCTTTTATCACATTTTGTAACTAGGTACTTAAATATTATAATTCTGACATAAAGCCAAAGGTACAAACAATAATTAATATAACATATATAAGTTGTAGGCCATTTTACATTATGAATGCCTATTGTGTATGTGTGTGGGTGTGGGGTGTGTGTGTGAGTGGGTGTGGGTGTGTGTGTGTGTGTATGTGTGGAGGGGTGGGTGTGTGTGTGTATGCGTGCGTATGGTTTGACGATCACTTACTTAACAAACAGTGAACACTGATTAGCTTATGATTTTAATTTTTTATTTTAAGATAGTTGTAAGCATTTCAGTTTCATCATAAGTTATGGACATGAGCCATTTCTTAACATGCCTCTTACATTGAGATTTACATAGGGAATAAATTGATATTTCCTTATTAATTTTATTATACAGATAGGGGCCAAGGTAACAGAAAAATTTGTGTGAGAACATGGAGTTTAATTTTGGGGTCTGACATACAACATCTCTACGCCTTTTCTGAGATCTTGCAATCGGTTCAAATTTGACTTTAGAGTGTTGCATGTAGATAATTTGGTGAATGAAGTGCTTACGAACAGAGAGGACATCGCAAAATTCATAAAGTTGGTTGGTAGGAAAACGAAAAGGCTTAAAAGTGCAGACTTTTAAAACAGCTCGTTGGGCCCGTTCCAGTGGTAGCAAAACTGACTTCGGCGCCCCACCCCATGATGTAATGCAATAAGTCAGCAGTGATTGGCAAAGAGAATAATAGACCAATTTTAAAGTTTTGGGTTCCAAAATATGTCTTAAACTTTTAAACACGTAAATCAGCTTACGTATTCTACCTGTGAGTGACTTAATGTGGCTATGGTAGGAAAGTGTGTTATCCAATTGAACCCCAAGATATTTAATCACAGAAGCTTGGACTAAACTTGGGCAAGAGCACGGATTCAAACCTTGATTTTCACAGATATGAGCGACTATGGAAAAGATTTCTGTGGGGGATGTTTTATTGTTCCGCATGGTGAAGGATATATATTTAGTCTTGTCTATATTTAACGTTAAAAGGTTAGTATTCAGCCATTCATTTACCATGTTAAAACCAATCTGCGCGTTAGCATAAACAACTTCCCAGGAGTCGGCTGAAAATAAAAGTGCTGTGTCATCGGCGAATGATATGATCTTTCCCATACTGAGGCAAAGATTACAGAGATCATTTATATAGACCAAGAACAAAGTAGGGCCTAATATGCTGCCCTGTGGCACACCATGTTTAACCGTAAGATCGGAACTACAATATTCACCAATCTTTACATATTGAGATCGATCCGTAAGGTAGCTCTTAAAAAGGTCAAGTTGTATCCCTCTGATTCCCAAAACCTCTAGTTTTATTAAGAGTATAGGGATAGAGACTGTGTCAAAAGCTTTAGCTAGGTCCAGGAAAATAGCTAAGCACTTTTTCTTTTTGTCTAAATTTGTTACTATATAATCTGTTAATTCATGGACTGCATCTGAAGTAGATTTTTCTGATCTAAAACCGAATTGTTTTGACGAGATTAGGTTACTATCTTCTAGGAATTTCACAAGTCGCTTATTCATGATACGCTCCAAAATTTTTGATAAAGATGGTAAAATCGAAATAGGTCTATAATTATTGACACAGTCTCTTTCCCCACTCTTATGTATAGGCTGAACTACTGATCTCTTAAAAACCGACGGAAAAACACCGGTTGACAGAGAAAGATTACAGATATATGTGAGGGAGGGCACCAAAATATCCTTACACTGCTTAAGCAGAGCAGAGGATATATTGTCCCAGCCAACCGCACAATCACTACGTAGGGACATAATGAGTTGTTCAATCTCTTCCTCATCTGTGGCTAATAAAACAAAGGAATTCTTATTGGATTTTGAGAGGTTATGAACAACTGTCTTGTTACGTTTCTGTGCATCTAAAGCAAGTGCAGCGCCAATATTTACAAAAAACTCATTTACTTTGTTCACTGCCTGCAAGGGGTTAACTGCAAGTGAAAGTAAATCACGGGCTGGGGTTTTAGGTTTATGAATATCTGCTATACCTTTAATTGCGTTCCATAGTTTTTTGTTATTATTACCAGCATTTTTTATTTTATCCTTTTCGTAATCAGATTTAACTTTTCTCAATAAGTTGCCACAGAAGTTTCTGTACCTACAGTAGGTAATTTTTAAAGTTTCATTATTAGGTGATTTTTTCGATTTCAAGTGAAGCTTGTCCCTATTTCTGATACACCGCAATAGACCTGGAGTTATCCATGGTTTTATTATTCTTTGTCTACGTGGTAAGGTTAAAATTCTAGTACTGATATTTATGATTTGGCTGAGGGCTAAAACAAGTATCTCTGCGGCTGCATTAGGGTCGTTTGTACGAAAGATGGAACTTAAATCTAATTTTCTTATTTCTGCATCCAACAAACCATAGTCTATTTTTGAGTATTTGGCAACAGCATACTGTTTACATTTAAACTTACCTAGGGAAAATAAAACCGTTTTATGATCTGTTAAAGATGAATCTGCAATAATTGTAAGGCAGGGTAGTTTCGTTTTAACCAGGACGTGGTCAAGGCAACTATTAAGTCTTGTAGGAAGATAGTGTGCAGGAAGAAAACCAAGATAAGAAAGCAAAGTCAAGTATTCAGATGAATTTCGGTCGTGGTTGTCATGTGAAATGTCGATATTAATATCTCCTAGTATAAGTATATGTTTGAATTTGGTAAGGGAGGACACTATATCACTTAGGGATTCATAAAATTTTGTCAGATTATTATGTGAGGGTGATCTATATATGCCCACAATTGCAATATCAGAGCTGATTTTTAGAATTATACAATTGGCGTCCTGACAGTATGGCTCTTCAAAAGAGACGTTTTGAATATTATTTTTGACGTAAATTACCACTCCGTCGTTTTGCAAAACAACATTTTTAGTACCATAGTGCAGGTAGCCGTCAATTGTAGGGACATTACTCGCACACATAAGCCAGCATTCCGTAAAAACTAGGACATCGCAATCCAGTTTCATTTGTTCCTGTAGTGTAAAGAAACCAGGACTATTTCGGGAAATACTTCTAATATTTTGTGTCAAAACGTTGAAGCTTTTAGAATATCCCGCCTCCCTTAAAACATACTGACAATGCTCCGGCTCACATGTCCTGGCGTCGAGGTTACCAAATTGATCAATACTGTTGAGGAAATCACTTATTTGATCGAATTTTGCAGTTTTAAAACGTTACTTTTGGGGCGGACTTTGATATTATAGAGATAGTGTAAAGTATGCTGGAGACAACAATGCGACTTGCTTAGGAATATGTGCGGTAACAAATAAGTAAGTGTGATAATGAGTATGTTTATGTTTGTGTGTGTTCGTAAGTGTTTCATGCGAATAACAAATTTTTCTAGGTTTCTATGAGAGTGTGTAAATTGTGTATTGGAGATAATAGGCATATAAGTATAATTTAGACAATCTTTAAAAATAAACAAAAATAAATTAATAAATAAAAAAGTAGAATTTACAGTTGAAAAATTGTAGTACATAATATACATTGTAGGACATACAGCAAAAATATATAACTTAACGATAATGGCTAGTCATTTAGACTCCTTACTCTTTAGTGCTTGAATTTGTGTTTCATCCATAATCGGGATGGCTGGAGCTCCATCGTCCTTCCGGAGAATTATTTGTCCATTGGAAATCCAGCAATACTTATATTGCTTGGATTTTACCAGCTCTCGTGCTAAGTAGTAAAGATGTTTTGCTTTGCTTGTCAAGTGTTCTGAGACAAAAATGGGTTTTACGGGCCCTTCCAATCCCAAATGTGTGGTATTCAACTTGTTTTTCTTGTTTTCAAAGTTGAATGTCTTGACTGCTGATATTATTTTATTTTTTACAATAGGGCCAGCTAGGTTTACAAGTATAGTTCTTTCCATGTTTGTTTTACTGCCGAGGCGCCTAATATCCCGGATTTCAGTGGGAACAATTTCGGTGTTAACTGCTTTGGCAGTCTTCATGGCAATTTCTAAAAGATTTTCCTGTTTTTCTTGCGGGTTTGTAGGGATATTGCGTATTTCAATAAAGTTTTGGGAGGACTGACGGGATAGCTCCTCAAGTTTATTTTCAAGGGATTGAATCTTTTTTTGATAATTTTCAGAGGTTTTTTCGATAGACTGGATCTTTGTAGCAACAGTATCATATTTAGATGATAAAAATTCCATAGAAGTTTCAATACCCACGTTGGATTTTTGTACATTGTCTAATTGTTGCTTCAGGTCTGACATTTGCCTGTTTATGTTATTTAGTGCGCCAGTCTGCGATTCAATAAAGGTATTTAAAGTCTTGGTAAGTTCCTTCATTTCATCCTTCAAATCGCATTTATGGTCACAGTCGACGCGAGATCTTTTTCTGCGAAATTCAACATTGTGTGTAGTATTGTCCATAGTAGTTGATAAATTTGGATCCGATCCGTATAGTTCAAGGGTTGATTTGGTTGGTGTTCGTGCCATAAGAATAGGAAAAAAAAAAAAAAAAAAAAAAAAAAAAAAAAAAAAAAAAAAAAAAAAACAGGCGAATACGAGCGGTGACAAATTGACGGATAGTGTTTTATTAGGGGCGGTGTAGGTACTCCTATATTTAACACTACAATATAGCACAAGAAATATTGATAATTATCAAGTTTTTCGTCACTGTTTCACTCGTTTATTAACTATCTGTAATAACTTATGGGCTGCTGATCAACACAGTGTAACTTTTGTGGAGAAAAAACACAGTTTAATAATTTTAAATCAATATAGATTGCAGAGCACAAAGAACACGTCCGATACCGTCAAATGCCGAGCGGGGGGGGATTTTAAAAGTAATAGAAGTGCATCTGACAATAATGCAACTTGTAATATCGTTGTAGAGCATCGCCGGGAAACTTTTTTATTGTTCCGCATTTTAGCCTACGGCAACTTCCTGCAACCAACGACTTCATTTTATCTTCACAACTGAAAATACAATAACAAACATGATTTATTATTTGTAAATGTAACTCATGCTTTATTATAAAACGCTATTATAGTGCTGTTTGAAAAAATGCACCCATGAAAATGATTTCTTATGCTCTGTTTAGGGTATTTTTGTAGGTTAACAGACGATTAAAGATTAAAGAAAAAGAAAGGTTTAATCGTATGTTAACCTAACTTCAATGAAAACTCAATGATATTAGTTAGTAAATGTTAGCTACAATTTTGCAAAGGCCTAACAAATAGTTTACAATTATTAACTATTGGTTACGGTAACAACGCTACGTGTAGTATTTATGAAAGATTGCAGTTAAATTTAAAATTATAAATAAAAAATATTTGTACAAAACCTACAAAGAGATTCAAGCAGTGATGTGTGAATACAAATATAAATTTGAATCCCGACATTAGCATAAGTCCCGGGATTGGGAACGGGATGCGGTCCGCTCACAGAACAATCTGAATATGTGGTCTTGTCTGCGCACAATACCGCTGATTGTTTCCTCATTGCATACACAAAGTAGCGGATTTAATTCAATAATTCGTAGCAATTAACGTGCTTACGAGTCTCAATTTTACATTTCCATTTAAAACAGAAAGTTCTACTGGCTGTAGATAACATTGAAATTAAGCTCCCAAAGGAATTAACCTGTTTATTAGATACAATATTTTGATTCAAAATCAAATTGTATCATTTCTCCAAAACTGCGATAGTACTCATATCATAATATCATTAGATTTTAACTAAACTTCCGAAATACGGTTTATTTGATAATGTGTAAGATTGGACAAAACTTTGTTGTTTAATCGTTTTCACAACTCACTAATAATAATTTGTAACAAATTGTTAGTTTAACCATTGACCGTCTTAACTAATGATCTAGCATACTAACGTTAAAAATAGTCAAAATATATAAGCAGTAAACGTGAAAACTTTAGTGCAAAATTCGCTCGAGCAGGCTGAAGTAGTCTCAGGAGTATACCTTCTGAGGGAAATGTATGTAAGTGCATAAAGGCGCGGCAGTCGGCGCGGCGCAAACTGCATTTGTTTAATGAAAGGCGTCGTCGGCTCCGGCAACAGGTAGCGTGGATTTAATATAGATAACTGAGGTGCTAAGTCGGCGGAATCCCAGCTTTCAGAACTTTTCGGTCTGGCATCTTACTTTATGCTTATCTGTAGAAGATACTATCTGTGCAGTTACCTATATGTTCATATGTAGGTATGGCTTGTACAGTAGATAGATATGTAGGCCCAACTGGTGGTCTTCGATTTTTTAATTTTTAACTGCTCAAGGATTGCTTCTTCGCATTATTCGATCCATGCATAATACAATTAAATAAAAAAAAAAAGGTGAGTACCTCCTCTCTTAAAACACTACTCCTACTCGTAGTCGTACCTCTCTTTTCTATCCAAGAACATAAGATAGAAATAGAACCATATATTATTTAAGTTTGCAGTATTTATTATAAAGCGTATGAACATTTAAATTCCACCTCTGCACTAGTTAACGCATACGGACGTGTGCCAACAAGACGGCCGACAGTTGTGTGACCTGACCTCATAACTTTTTGTTTTCGTTTCAGCTTTCTGTCGTATAACACCTAGTTATTATTTGAAGGTATTATTTATAGCACAATATCAAATGATTTATGAATTTGTAAAGTTTTTGAGACGCAATTAATTTTCGAACAGAGTTTCTAAACGATATCTAGTTGCGTCTGTGTCATGATGATGATATAAATCTTATGAATATTTTATAGCTAGCGTTCAGTGTGAAAATGCAAGCAAAGCTCAATGTCAATTGATCTGCAGAGGGTTGAGATGGCACCGATAAACTAAATTGTGAAACCGCGAAACAGCATCTTTCTGCCGAGATCACAAAAGGGAGCAAAATCAATTCGGCTGGAGACGCATGTAGTTGGCAATATTTCAAATTCTCTTTGATGCAATATCTCTTTCTATGTTTTTCTTTTGCGTTACATAACCGAGGAAGCAAGCTTACCACATTTCTCAGGTTGGCATTTCAAGAAATTTTATCTGTATTAAACAAATGCACAAAGTGCTCTGGAGAATTCTTACAAATATATTATATAACTCTTTGGATGGGGTTGTCATGGTTAAGAAGTGGAGAAGTTTCAAGTTTCTTGGCTGAAAAACATATATTATTTTCAGAATCAGATTATATAATTTTGATAGCACCTTGAAATTAATCAAAGTGTTCATTTAAATAAATATCTACAATATGACTTCTGACTAAAACTCGGTAAACATAATTCAATTTCACTCATTGCATATTCAATAGACAGCATATCCTTTCACTTGGAAAAAATCAGCGCGAGTCAGCTCCCAACAACAGTTTTTGTTGTAGCCCTCGAACTAACTTAGTTATCGTCAGCTCGCTCGATTGTTCGACTTTTTATCGCGCTGATTTATGACGCTTATCTCACTTCGCTCCTTGCAGATAGTGAGCTCGAACAAAGTGCCACGGTTTAATCAATTACTTACCCGCTGGCATTTTCAATTTGTCGTTTTAACTCCTCAAAAGACGATGTTATCGTACCCTAGTAACAACTGTTGAGGAATGTAAACACATGTTGGTTGCGCGTCACCTAGGGTGAAAATTATGCAAAATTATTACTATATAATGGGGGTGGAGCCCGGCCATTAGTGCCCTAGTGGTTTTCTCTGACGGGCTTGCATACAACAATGGCTTGTAATGAAATTTGTCGAACAACGTGGCATTCGGCGCACGTCCTCGCACCGGCAGCCGCTTAAATTGCCGCCTAATTAAATTACAAGCGACTGCAGCCTCCACGCGAAGAGGGAATTCATTTCGACCTCTTGAACGGTTGAACCTTCCTTTTTTACGGTTTAAATGGAAATCGATGCATTCGTAGATCCCATTTACCTTCGTTACGGAACAAGTCCTTTTGTACCAAAGTTAAGCGTAATTTAAACTTGGACTCTTTTACATATTCTGCTATAAATGTTGCTCCCGGTATCGGGATACAGATCTTTTCCAGTAATCTAAGAGTGGTTGGCGAGCTTTATTGTTTTGAAACAAGTAGTCCGCAAGGAGACACGACATGGCAGGCGTCACGGGATGGCGGCGACCGCGACTACATTCTATTTCAACTATCCCTCATTGCGAAACTGTCTCGAAGTACTCCTCGCTCCATCATTCCACGCTTTCACTCCACTGCCTGGAGAACAAAGCCGTATCGTATCGTTTATTGCACCAACATACATTTTCATTATGAAACAACTACGTCTCTGAAAGTAAAAGATGTTCTTTGAAAATACATCGAACGGAGAAATTCATTGTTAAAGAATTTGTTTTCCTGTGCGATTTCAAATAATTTATTGCAACGATTCGTTAGGGTTATACCGAATCAATAGTTGACATCATAAAACGATTTAAAAATGCAACATCATGCAAATATCGTTATCTATAATAAGAATACACAAACAGAATTTGGTATGTAAATGTATAGCTCCTTTGAATCATAGTGGTGGCTGATAACACGGCCTCTGGGGACCGTCGTCGCCCGCGGGGCTCGATGTCGTCTGATCCAACAAAATATGCACTACGAATTGCCAATACATCGCGTACTATCGAATGGTATTAGATTTTAAATGGCATTCCATGTTGAATAAACGTTTTTGGCTTCAGAATTCTCACCATTGAATTTATTTTTGTAATAATTTCATCAGATATGACTGAGGATTTTTATGGAACCAACCATCACTTTTTTGGCAGATCCAAATAAGCTTTATCTAGAACTTTCATACTGTTAACTTACCTAATTATATAACACGAAACAATAATTTTCACGTAGGCCCTTAAGCGAAATGACGTAAGTAAACATTTTGAAATTTGAGGACATTTTGTAACAATGAACGTTTGTAAGTAAACGGGGGTAATTTCCTGTCGACGCGGACATTTGAGCAAACAAACATCAGGGAGATTGATAATATCCTTAGTCGGC
The DNA here is from genome assembly GCA_951394255.1 of Polyploca ridens. Taxonomy (NCBI): domain Eukaryota; kingdom Metazoa; phylum Arthropoda; class Insecta; order Lepidoptera; family Drepanidae; genus Polyploca; species Polyploca ridens. The sequence continues at coordinate 21,068 of CATOBL010000264.1, read as the reverse complement.
CACGTTCAACTTTGTAGTTTGGCTCATGACAAGGAATGTTCGTCGAAAACCAATTAATTTTAGATTCAGACATCTACACAGGATTTATGCCAACTATGATGTCTATGGAGGCTGAATCCACGAGCACCTACTTTAACAAATGACTTGATTGGTAAGTCGTGCGGAGAATTATTGCCTGATCTGTCTCTACCGGCTACCCCTTTGTTTTATTTATGATCGAACCTAGTGTAAGTAACTTGATTAATTAAAGAAAACACTTATATCTTGAGATGATGACATTAGTTTTACATACCCATACCTATTCAAAGTAAAATATAATATTGAATATTGAATTGTTTCGAACTGTGCGAGCTAATAGGACTTTTCATCCGCGCACGCTCGTACTGTGGAATGAGCTCCCCGCCGTGGTTTTCCAAAGGAGTACAGCATGGGTTCTTCAAAAAGGGTGTGAAGAGATTTCTTCAGGGTCGGCATCGCGCGAGTGATACCCCTGGTGTTGCAAGCGTCCATACGCTACGGTAACTGCTTACCATTAGGCGGGCCGTATGCTTGTTTGCCACATTAGTGGTATAAAAAAAATCGGAAGAGCACCATTATGTTGTTTTCAATAATCATGGATAATTTCCTAATATTTACAAACTAAAACCTAAAACGAAGACTTTTATAAAATATCGACCGCTAAAATCCTATCCAAAATTAATATGCCTACAATCTGCATGTATAAAGAGTTGTTTGAGAATATATTAGGTACAGCACCTTAGCTTACCACTCGCTCTTAACTTTCCTTTACCGAGCAAACGAAACTAGTAAGATTTTCTTCTTACTTCCTATAACACTTTTAAACGAATAAATTTGCTTTTATAGATAGATAACTCTAACAGTTAAGTTTATAACAAAACAATAAGAAAGAACATTATTAATAACTGTACAAAGGGCGGTCTTATCGCTAAAGAGCGATGTCTTCCAGGCTACCTTTAATATTAATATTGCTTGGTGAATAAATAAAAAAATGAATACTATACTTATTATGTTTTCGTATTCCAAGGACTAATTTTTGCACTATGAATCATTTAATTAAATATTTAATGGATGTATAAAACGATTTAACAATTGCAATAAATTGACGACATGCAATTACCATCGGCCCGCGTCAATACAAATAACATGAAAATTCGTTCAATTTTCAGTTTATTTTCATTTCAATCTGTTGACTGATATATTGCCTGCAATCAAAGCATACGTTTGCATTCTAGGTGCACTGTATAGAACACATAGCATACATAGATGCAAATCCAAACAAAATACGCTGACAAAGTTTCATGCATTAATTTGTTGGCTGTGCTAACATATTTCCGAAGATCGATACTCGTTTCGAACTTTATATATATCCGATTTGAAAAGAAGGTAAAGCGGTTTTGAAGGCTTGGCTGTAAATCGAGTGGCTTTACATAAAATTTCGGATATTAACATTCAACTCGAGGAATAATATTATTGTACTATATACCTAAAGTTGTTAAAAGTGATTAGTGTAAAATAACATTATAATAAAAATAGAAAAAAACAATAAAAGCGAGTTTTTATACATATAATTAAGCCCATAATCACACACAACTTAACACACTGGACAAGTCCATAAATAGCCGTCGTTAACCATTAACGATCGCTTAAACAAAGTGGCTGATATTTAGTTGGCTTACAGTTATTTTTCTAACAATATACTGTCTGAGTTATCATTAGCTAAGTGCGGTCTACCATCGCCCCAACGCCACACCTTTGTCCGTACTTCACTTGCTCAATGGGGCTTTTAGGACCCCACTGACGATAAGATGGAGCAAATGTGTCAATCAGGTCTAGTGATGAGCCATACAGCCTGAAGTATCGGAGTTATCTTGACTTGTAGGTAACGACTGTGGGTTAGTTTTCATTTTGATAGTAGGTTTGTAGTGCTCAACTCGTTGGCTCCACCCTCAAGTTGTAAATCTGTAGCCAAGCAGAAAGAAAGAGATTAAAGTGAGATAAAGCGTATATAGCGATTATTCGGTCATAGAGCAGAAGCTCGTCTGGGGAAGTAAGTCTACCTTACAGAATACCGCAGCCAAATAACTTTCTGTTATGTTGTGTTCCTGCGCGTGAGTAAGGTCTGCTCATTGGGGAGGGGGAAGGGTCGATAACGCGTGAGCGTCCATATGGCTACGGTAACCGCTTACCAACAGGCGGCTCATCGTATAAAAAAGCACCCACAACATAAAGCACACACTGCGCAGTATGTGCTTTATGTTTGTGCTTTATGTGTTGAGAATAAATAAAAAAAAAAATATTTTTATTTATATTCATATTTTAGGGATTCTTATAATTTAGTTATATCTTTGAAAATTCACATTATTATCATTTGTTTCAGGTATACACAATCGAGAACACTCAAACTGAACATACTAAACGTAAGAGTGCCATTTACTCCTACATGCGTTAATCCTTTGCCTTACAAAGAACGTGTCTGTTGGAGAAATAATAGAGAATAAAACTAGAATATTGTTTGCCCGATGCAATGCCGTGTAGCGAATATCCTCGCTGCAGCCATGTTAGGTACAGCTGAGCTAGGTGAGTGACCCATATACAGGCCGGAAAACAGATGTTGGGCTTCGGATCTATCAGTCTATGTAACATGCCGGATTCAGGCTCACATCCATGTTGGCAACACACATAATTAAACAGAACCCGTTTGATAAATGAATTAGGCTATTTGGACTTTCTGGCTTAGTTTCTAAACCCTCTCAAACAATAACACGATAAATGTGAAATTTTTACATTACGAAAATAAAATGTATGAAAATATAAAAGATGCATAATTATACAAACAATTATTTTTATTATTTCATTCCACAATAATATTATTGCAAACAATCTTCCATGCACTATTATCGATCAGATCAAAATAAAACAATAAGCGATCTGGATCAAGTATCCATTTTAATTCCATATTCCTCGATCGACGATAAATAATCGGGAGCGATAAAAAAAGATAAAAATTGGCGACCCGTTACGTTTCATTTAAATACAGAAGCTTTATTTCACGGCCTAGTGAACCTCAGTTAAAAGTTACGGAAGGTTTCCATTACGGTCTATGTCAAATCAAGGTGCCACCCCGTGATGAAATTGAATCAGATTTTTTGCTATATAAATACACTATACCGTACAATTTATATGAAAGATTTATCTGATAAGTATATTATCATATAAATACTTAATTTTACAATAATGTCTTTATGTATTCCGATTTTTTGAAAATAAATCTTATTCTTGTTTTTTTTTTAATTGCTTTATTATGTATCAGTGTTCTGTAAAATGTCAATAAAGTAATACAAATAATAAGTAAAAAAATATAGAATTGTTGGAAATATATGTATGTACTTAAATCAAAAACTTATCCTGTAAAGAACTAAAATGAATACTATAATTTTCTAGAAAAACGTAAACAATAATAAATTAATCACTGAATAGCGTTTATAACATCATTTCTCATTTCACGTACAAAAAGATTTAAATACACTATGAGTTGTACGTAGTATATTATTTACTCTATGCTATGAGCATACTTTTATACATTCAAATATAATGTTTCCTTTGTAAATGCAGTAAAGTTTTGTTTTATATGAGCGTTAAGTTCCGTGGCCAGAGAAAGTTACGGCCACATTGTGAAATACGGAATAATAATTTATTTATTCACAATGAAAACTAACGTGCAACGCGAGTTAGGTGTTAGAACCTGCAGGAAGCTCGCAAGTTTTTCTGAAAGCACTGGAAACTGAGTTTTGTCACAACTCACGGTTCGCTTTGGTGGCAGCTACAAAGTGTTTTATTTGGAGCTCCTTTTGTATTTTGCTATTGTATTTTTCAGTCTTATGTACGAGTAAGTTATCAAATAGCAGCTTGTACAGAGTTATGTTTTGCACATTTTTTTAACGTACTCTTGAATCTATACTAATATTATAAAGAGGAAAGATTTGATTGTTTGTTTGTTTGCATTGAATAGGCTCCGAAACTACTGAACCGATTTGAAAAATTCTTTCACTGTTGGGAAGCTACACTATCCCCGGAGACAGGCTATTTAATATCACGGGAACGCGGGTGAAACCGCGCGAGACAGCTAGTATTTTTATATTCGGACCGGCACAAGGACATTCGTGGCCCATTTAAAACATTCTTAAAAAAAACAACTGAACTGAAAACTGAAACGGAATGTACTAAATAATTATATGGAAGTAGGACAGGTGGGTGTTGGAATAAATTGCATCCAGTAAGCGACGGTCGCGTTCGTGTAAATTTTTTATAGCTCCAGAGTCCGGGGCGCTGGTAATAAATCGGGATCGGGTCCACGGAAGGCTGTTTGTTCCCGCCCCTGTACCGGGCTCGGGGTCGCCCGGGATTCGTGTCCCGGTTGGACCATTAAACACACCCGCTACAACGGTCACAATCTTGTTTTCCAATGCGGTCTTTGACTCACCTCTAAATGCCTAATGTCTTTTTGACATCTTCACTCGATTTCTTTCGCTTTTTGGACTGGTTCTGTCCTTGTTTCAAGGAAATTTCACTTTGTTTCAGGGAATTACGTTTGAAATTATTATATGATAGCTATAACTTGGTATTTTATATAAGTTTTGATCGATTAAGATTTGTCAAAGTTTTAAAAAGATAACATCTGCAAGTATTCACCCAGTTTTATTGTTGATTCTCATGTCTTCAATGTAGGTTCCCACACAAATTCTTGATGAAGTTTATATAATTGTAAGATTGTTGCAGCTTCAAAAATATACACAGCCACAGCCACGCGGGCATAACCACAAGCAAACTTTTGTAGTTTACATTTAATATTAGACTTTTGGTTCCCCGGCCATGCTGGTTTAGCGAGGCGTGGTAACAAATCAACAAACTAACTAACGTACTAACAAACTTTCGTTTTATTAAAGCGAGGAACTTCTCCATGTCTATCTCAGCATATAAGGACCTATCTACTGCTTCATATGAGACATATACGATAGAATAGATTTAAAACATCTAACTGTTACATTGAGTTTCTCGAACCAAAGATTTCACAAAAGCGTAATCGTAAAACTTTTCCATTGGATGTTAAATCTGTTTTATATCTTGTTAGCTATTTGTATCACGTTCGTATGTGAACTGAAAAGTAATACTATCAGTCAAAAATATTGTACGCCTTTGACATGCCATAAATAACCTCCGATACGGTACTGTAATAGAATACTCAACAAAGGCAAAAATATGAAACATATCTCATGTTTTATATATTGCAATGATAGATGCAACAAGTAGGGAGATACGTAACGTGGTTTTACAGTTGCTACGTGGTTCAGTTATTTTTGAAGTTATTTTGTGAAAATAAATGGAAAATGTTTATTTCAATTTTATAGAACAATTTTGGTTTGAATTCCGTTAAAAAAAGAATAATGCTTTAGCAATTTAATTGTTTTCATAAAATATTGATCGTTTAATTTCCGTAAGCTTGTGTATGATTTTAACAATAGCAAAGTTAATAAAAGCTTTGAACTGATAGATATTTAGTAAATGGAAAGAAACGTAATGCTTTTATCTAAAGAAATAGCTCTACAAAGTCTGAACTCGAAGTGAACTCGGTAATAGGTGTATGAACGCAATATAATCCCTTGGAGCTCGATATGCTATCATTGGTTTTCCCTTGATATATCCGAGATGTGACGTAGAGACATTGAAAGTGTAGTTAGTACTGTACAATTTCCAAAGAATCTTTATATCGGATTTTTGTATAAATGCTGTTTCATATGCTTGGAGAAAATCTGCTTACGAACAACTCTGAAATCACAAAAAATATATTTATTTGTACAAAGATCAATCTTGCTCGATCTAGATACTTAAAAAAAATATTTTTTTCGTATTTTAGACTGGCTTTGGATTGATATAACATGATGTACTCAACATATTTTGACAGCTTTAAATATTAACTTTGTACTTCTCAAGTTTGCTCTGCAGAATATAAAGTAGACACAGGAGGTTGTCAAATCATATCTAATAATAGAAATATAAAAGTAACGAAAACGGCTCAATCATGGCTACATTTTTAAAAAGGTCCTGTTTAATAGGCTATATCACGGTGCTGAAACAATATCTACAGTCTACGTGCAGTACTGTTTTGATACAGTTATTTATTTACGTCAACTGCTCATTCAATCTATATTTTGCAGCTTGTTTGCAGTCTAAATACAGTCCGACTGCATAGACCCTAAGCTGACAAAAATCACGCAATAAGACTAAAAATAACAACAATAGAAAAATAATAACTAACCGACATAGCTTTGAGAATAAGCAAGCTCAAGTGGCAGTAGGCAGACCATATATGCCTCCTTCTAGGTGGACCGATGACCTGCGAATTTGGCAGGCGGTGGGCAGATGCGGAAAATGGAGGACCGGAAGATGTGGCGACTATTGGGAAAGGCCTATGTCCAGCAGTGGACGTCCACAGGTTGTTGATGAAATCTTATCTATCTATATATATAAAAATGAAACCCGTTTTCCGTTGTCACGACATAACATGAAAACGGCTTGACCGATTTGGCTTATTTTTTTTTTGTAGTTTTATAATACTCTGTACAAGGTTCTTACGGAAACAAATATTAAGAAAATTGCGCAGAAACTTAGAAAATTTAAGAAAACTTAACGGTAGGGTGGCTTAGGGTAGGTTAGGTTATAGGGTAGGATATTACGCAAACGAAGTTGCGCCGGGCAGCTAGTACGTTATAATTTCTCATTTTTTATTGAGTAAATTTAAGAGTTGACTGTTGACTTATTTGAGGAACTTTCGTTGAATACTATTTGCCAGCAGTAATCCTTAGCAAATTCAATTTTGTTTTTCTAAAATGGCCCCCATTCCCTAATAAATATTTCTCTTTTTTTGTGTGCAATAATTTTCTATTTTATACATAGCAGTATGTCTTAAAACACAATATTTCATTCTGTTTGTGCACACTAGACTGTAGTTAATAACTACCTAGTGCTCGAAAGGGCGCATACATCGTAATTACAATTTTCAATTTCCTACGTGTAGACCTCCCAGTTAATGCATGTGAACGATCGCGAGTGCAATTTGCGGGCACTACACTTTAATTATCTCTCGATTCTTCGTACTAAATGTACTGGGCTATAAAACTTGTAGGAGCCCGTAAAATGTTTATGACGCGACTGTACATACATGATAACCTTTATTATTCTTGTTTCATTCTGACTCTTCTTTTTTGAGCAACAAAATAATTTTCCCTACCTTGAGCAACTTTTGAATACTGAAATATGGGTGTAGTGAATGAACATGTTGAATATTACTATGCCGTTGAATCCGTGGAATCAACCGTTGAACAGTAACGTACGTGCCTACCTACGTTATAACCATCAAATACATCCAAAACACCCCAATCGCAATATATTAAAAGCAACTGTTTGCACCGCAATAAAAACAAATCATCCCCGGAAAAACAGTGTACAAAAAAGGTTAAAATATAAAACGCAAATGAACAGAATAATTCAGTCCCAGGCGTAAATAACGGTTGCAAATATTACCATATCTCACTATATTCATGCCAGGTCATCATATTAACTTAAGGTCAGTTTGCACAGGGTTAGTTACTGACCAGCCAGTCAGACAGCAACAGTGCGTTCCCACTGCTCGTGATAACACAGCTCGGCCCGATGATAAATTTTCTTTGTCTTCTTGGCCCGGCGCGATCCGTATAATCGCAGGCCATAAGAACGCGCCTTAGTCATCTTAACTCTCTTTCTCTGTCCGAGAAAACAAGATTAAACTGACCAACAGTACAAGACGTATCGATGCGGCCAGTAAATCTCGGGCAGTGGCTCGCCAAACTATCCGCCAGCTACTGGGCCTTTGAAAACCAGGCTTTATACTCGTGCATATATGTTGTGATTGACAATATTAGAATATGGGATTGTTAGTGATGACAGCCTAAACCGGTAAGTAGCTGAAATATTGAATACGTTAAATTATGGGAAATCGTAGTGATAAATCTGTGTGTACCTACAATGAAGTCTAAAATATAGCTACAACCAGATTATGTATATTTAACAACAAAAGGATAAATATCAAAGGAATACAAATATAGATACGCGAAAAAATAAAAGTCAGCTCATTAAACAATCTGGTAGTTTTAAATCATTTTATTAAGCTACTGTTTTCTCGACACATATTATAACCTACGCGTTTTAAAAAATTCCTTTGTGCAATCCCCTATAACACAGCCGTTATTCAGCTTGCAACTCTTTTAGCGCTACATTAGGAACTTCATAAGTGTATTCTAAAAACGTGGGTAAATTGAAAGAGCTTTCTGTTTCGTTTTATTACAAACGACGTGCGCTCTGGGTGTGCAGTCCAGCACATTGCTGTCGAAGCGAGGGTTTTAACGAGGCTTCTCTTAATCTGCTTTCACCTATACTCTACTTAGAGGTGGCGTGTATAATGGTTGGCGGAGATTAGTATGTTGCAAGAGTTGCATGTTAATCACATCGTTAATTAAAATATAAGATACGGGACTTGATACAGCAAACTAAGATATCTAGTTGGAACGAAGAAATATTTAAAATTAATGTAACGATTTAAAATTAGAATCTAAACTACTAATACTACGAATTATCATAAAATTGCCCTACCAATGTTAACGAAACTAACAAGAGTGAGTGAGTTTATGTATAAAATGTCTTAACCATTGCAAAATAAGTAAAATAATTCGGAAATAATATCTGTTTCATGTTTAAACTACATTTCAACTTCATTTTGGAATTCTGATAAAATTTACTTCAGTAAATTAATAGAACTCACTAAAGACGAAACTATTCGGTGACTTGAAATGGAACACGTCGTTAAAACGGTTTTATGAGGACACAAGAGCTTATAAACAGCGCTAGAGCCGAATCTACTGGACCCGTGGAGGCTTTATAGTCGAACGTCACTTACGAAACCACTACCGTAGTGCTACCCTAAATGTGAGTTGCGCGTAAAATACGTCAATCGTAAATTTTGACACATATTTCGAAATTGGAGCCAGCTGAATTCGCATAGCACACAATTTATTAACAACCTAGTAAGTTCAGTGATCTCTTTACGAGTTCAATAATCTTGAAACTAATGATCTGCAAAACGCAAACAGTCAGATGCAACAACGACAATATCTACTAATGTACATCATATTGCCAGTGCAATATCAATTTCAAATCTTATAGCTTCAATTTGAAATATTACAATAGTGATCTGAGATAAAATCGTGATTCGAGATGAAGACGGAGCATTGAGACAGGCTAACGAGCTTGTTACTGCGGCTGGGGTGGAGCAGCTCAGCCCGGCTCAGGGGTAATGAACCGAGACCGAACGGGCTCTCATTGCAACTCCCCTTTCTTGAGATATTGAGATGATATACATAAAAGGTAATACACCAATCGCAATGATACTAAATCGGATAGATTACGTACAGTGTGGTAGTTAAATAAAAAAATTGCTACTCGTTAAATCCCAACATCTGCTTTTAAATAAATACACAACTTAAGATGTATTTATCGCTCCAATTTATAACAAACCGGTGGAAATTTGCTGCAGCATCGTAAAAGTCGAGAGTATTATAAACATCAGACTTCTTGGTACCTAAAGAGAAATTTTATCTTTAGAACCGATTGAGCAATAATGCAAATATTATCTTTCCTTTATTGAATAATATTATTAAAAAGCAAGTGTTTTTAAAACAATACATAGTTCGAATTAATCTCATATTTATCCCATGCGAAACAATTTTACCTGAATAAGAAACTAATCAAATAAAACCCTAAAAGTCTAACAAAGTTAAAATCAAGTCATTCCTACGCTGCAGGTTTCCGATATAAAGTTGTTAGTATCATAGTATCAGGAGCTCGTATTTAGTTGGAGTGCACGTGTGATACGTGATACGTTTTACACGTTCCTTATGAGTTTACACCCTGTTCCCCGACATGTTGTGATTGGGGAGCATCCGTCAAGATTGGATTTTAGACTGAACCTATCTATAGGTATTTCAATTTGATATGTGATTGAGACCAATTTTTACTGTTTTTTTTTTCATTTGTGATAAAAGTTATATAAGTCTAGCGAACTGGTAGGTAATGTATATATTTTTTTCTAAATAGTACCGCATTAAAGCTATTCCGTATTTTAAAAGAGCTAAATGCACAAACAGGCAGAAATAGTGACTTTATACTATGTAGAGATAGAGGGCAACAAATAGTTTATTTCATTAGGTTATCGTATTGGAACATCATGCTTAACAGTGCTTAACATACTGTATACCCAAATATTTGACCTCTGTATTCTGACTTGTTAAAAAATGCCATTTGTAACAAATTCTGATGGGTATCTATCAAAATTTCCATTTGCTGCATTTCCAATATTATGTGAACAAAGTGCAAACAATAGCACCAACTAATCCATCAACCGCACGATATGCTAGTGCCGTCGCAAGTCAGACAGCAGTGTGTGCCGAGTGGCGTGGCTGTGTAGCAGCCGTGACGTGACAGACGTGACGCCGACTAAGCGATTGTGTGGCTGTGGTGTCCTTGTGGCACTGTGGCGTGTGCAACCCGATGCAATCGGGTGACGGTTTGAATCAATGCTTTCACTTACAGCTAAGGGTTGAGCTTTCGTATAAACTAGATTTTTATCTCTATTAAACTCTCTTTTAGAAAGTTGTCTATTTAATTTAGCTTTTCAGATGTTGTTTGGAAAATAAATTATTTTCTGTGAGTATTATTTGTTGCCGAATGAACCACATTACACTGAGGGTCCTAATGGACAGTGTAATGTGATATAAAATCAGGTTCGGTTTGATTTGAAAGATTATTTTTATAAATATTAGTAGTAGTAGTCCGCGTTCCTGGGATAATAATAATACTCGGGGGTAATATAGCTTCCTATAAGTGAAAGAATATTCGAATTGGACTGTGTTAGTTCCAGAGATTAGGCCGTTTAAACAAACAAAAACAAAAAACTCATCCCCTTTATTATTTTAGTATAGATTAATAAACAATTGGACTGTTTTACAAAAAACTTAAACCGACTTCAAAGTACACTAAGAAGTAATCAAATCCTGATCTGATGATAATGGGACCAAACGGGAAGTATACCCTTTCAAATAAATAATAATTTTCCAAATCGGTTCATAAATGACGGAGTTATGAGTTTAACAAATATAAAAAAAAAATTGAGAACCGAATTGAGAACCACCCCCTTTTTTTAAGTCGGTTAAAAAATAGGTTTCTCGCATTATAATTCGAGGGTTGTGTAGGACGAGCTAAATATACCGTCATTTTATTTAATTTCAAACGCTACACAAATGGATAAACAACAAAAGCAGGAACGTCAAGTAACATCCTCATTTGTTACGTAAATTTCACACAATAATATTGTATAAGTATAGTCATAAATAAGGACAGGCACAAAGCGCAAAACGAAAGCAAAGGGAAGCGGCAGAGACATGATTTAGAGGGAGGTACCTAGATAATAATATTCGAGATGCAGATTACCATAACTTAGCGGAGAGATTGGCTCGGGCTACGGTGGATCATTATTTAAATCACTGGCTGCATGCAAATAACCCAGATATCGGATGAACATGAATTAGAAATTAAATGTTGCCGGTGGTTGATATCTCGATACCGCTAAACAAACAAGTTAATATTATTTTCAGCTTAACTATTAATAACCTTGCAAAATGTAGTGGATACTTAAACAATACGACTTCTATAGATGATGTCAATCATTTTAAAATAGCCATGCATTTGATAGCTGATAGATGAGTGGAGACCAAAGATTAATGTAGTCAGTATGTTTATGTGGATGATGAATGGTCGGATCAAGTGAGTGTTTATGTTTCAGTTGATTCCTATGGATCGATGATTGATTGTTTGACAGAGGAATTTTATTTGAAGTATCTCTAAAATAGCGGGACATTTCATCTGTATCTCAAAAATAGAGCTGCGTACACACGGCTACACATCAAGCTATACATTTCCAGTATATGCTGATCTCTCATTGTATAGGATTTGCCAACAACGAGAGGTCAGCTTATATTGGAAATGTATAGCTTGATCTGTAGCCGTGTGTACATTATGCAGAATTTGTCTTTTAGCGGTACGGATTTCATAATTTATGTAGAACAAATGGAAGGAAAAACCAATGTTTTTCTAACTAAATTCGCCTCAGTTACTAAGACAACACAGCAATCCCGGGACGCTCGCTGCAAGCTTGCTAACTCTGAGACAATTTGTGGTCGCCGGTGTGGAACCGAGCATACAACAGGGAGATATTATGCACCGTCTTAATAAATGTAAGCTATGGAATAGATATATGATGATATTAGTTTTTTTTTTTTTTTTTTTTTATACTACTTAGGTAGCAAACAAGCATACGGCCCGCCTGATGGTAAGCGGTTACCGCAGCCTATGGACGCTTGCATCACCAGGGGTGTTACTCGCGCGTTGCCGACCCTGCAGAATAGTTAATTGAATAATAAATAAATATACACAAAGATAATGGATTGAATAAACAATCGGTGCTAAATTAAATTCTCGAAGTAGAGTCTAAAGTGCGAAAAAAATACGCTAATACCTACTCTTTATTCTTTGATATTGAAAATTAGATTATATGCTACCAGAAATAAAATATTGCCTTATTTTATTACAATGCAACGCCGATCATCAGAAAATTTGTGCGTATCTACGCTAAGAAGGTAGGAACTAATAGGACTATACATTAGACAGTGTTTCGTGTGAAGTTTTAAGGTTGGCATAGACAAATTCAAATATAGTTAAATTGAATACATAATTGTAATCACATTGTAATACTTTTCCTTGAGTTAAGGCTCTTACACACTTTGTTACGTAACCATTGAGAATTAATTTTAAAAATATATTAGATTAACAAACATGGTTGGTCTGGCAGTCTAGTTCATTACCCTTTTACTATCCCAGTCTATACGCATTATATTTACAGTCAAACACAAAAGGGATTGGGTCTGACCTTATGAACAAGGAAGTCAAAGTTTTAAACATTTCATTCAAGTAACAGTTGAGTCGAGCTCCATTTACTTTAAAAGAGTTACCGTAGTCTTGTTATAAAGTATAAATAGAGCTTGGATTCAGTGGGAAAATCCCGGAAAGCCCTGTTGCAGACGAGACTACTCCCACGGTAAATGGATGACACCCACGCCTCACCTCGTGGCTGCTGCATATTTTATACCGAATTATACTTCGGTGAAATATGTCTTTATTAACATTAAGGTGTTTTTATCAAATTAAAAACTATGTTCTCTAAATAATATTATGTTTATTCAAAATTTACCGCATAACATTTTTACTATGTCTTTTTCATACTGCTAAATGTGTATTATTATGTAATATGATGCTATATTCGGTTTTTCTCGAATTTCCCCTCATATACGACTTCACAATCGTTTAGAATACTTATTATTTTTGAAAATAGCGGAAATAACGCTTGATAGAATGATTAGAACTATTAGCGTTCCCGGGTTAAAAAAATATCCTATATCCCTCTCTATACCATAGATTATCTACGTGCAAAATTACTTTGAGATATTTTCAGAAGTTTAGTCGTGAAAAATCAACAAACTGACAAACAAAGTTACTTTATTTATTAGTGTGATAAAATCGTCTCGGATAGTCGATCGATCAATCACCTGCAAAGCAACGTGTTACGGTACAAGTTTATAGAACTGATGGCTCTTATCCAGTATCTAGCGCGGAACAAAGTCGACGTCAGTAACAGTAAGTCTCCTGAGAAACAAGATTTATAGAGAGTCCACCAGGAACCTAAGTATATAGTAACAACTGAAGCATAGACTAATGAATCTGTATAGTTGAAGGTTTTTGTATAGATCAATATGATTACGATAAAATGTCTTTCGAGATTAATTACTTAGGCGATAAGATTGGTTTTGTAATCTTACTTCATTGTTTTTTATACCACTAAGGTGGCAAACAAGCACACGGCCCGCCTGATGGTAAGCAGTTACCGTAGCCTATGGACGCTTGCAACACCAGGGGTATCACTCGCGCGTTGCCGACCCTGAAGAAATCTTTCACACCCTTTTTGAAGAACCCCATGCTGTACATTAGGAAAACCACGGCGGGGAGCTCATTCCACAATCTGAGCGTCCGCGGAAGAAAGCTCCTTTGAGCCCGCACAGTTCGAAACAATTCTGGTTTCAGCGTGTGAGGATGGACTCCACGTCGATGGCGAGAGTTGCGATGGTGGAAGGTAGCCGTACTCTAAATCGCTTGTGAGCTCGGGATCGTCAACAATTAGAGCTTAGATAAAAACTAGTTTTAATAAAGCTATTACAATAATCAGGGTCAATTTTCTATGACACGTACGCAAGCTTATAGAAGGTACATTAAGTTACTTATATTCAAGATTTGTTTTGACATTTAAGCAGCAACGCTATCGCTGAAATTTTAAGTTAAACTTTACAGGTGTAAACTTGGGCGCCGCGCCAAGTGAAATGAAATTATTAGCTGCTTTGGTATTCTGAAACGTTTTTGACAGCAACCGACGACGACTCCGTTGTGACGGTTAGTCCGGGAGGTAGCGTTGCAAACACAAAAGTCATAGTAAGCCGGCTGACGTTGAAATGTATAGTTGATCTTATATGACTAATAAGTGAACCGACCGTCTGCTCAAGTAAGTGCTCAAGTCTTCTACATCCGTCATCAGCCACTCCCAGTAAAAAAAAAGACATAGTACGCCGGCTCAAACTTGTTTCATAAGTATTTGACATAATACTGAGCTGAAAAAAATCGTCTGCTGCATGGTGGAGGGGGGAACACGCGTCAGCTGCTCGCATGAATTTGTAAAAAAAAGTTTACCCCTGCCGTAACCTTCCAATCCTAAACCCACCGCGGGTGCATCGCTGATGCGTGGTTCACATATTAGTCATTCAAGATCTATTGAAAAAGATGGCCATCGATCGGCGTATTAATACTACCTAAAATGCATCAGTACCTCCCGGACTATTGCATGTCGAAACAATTGAATACTTGAATAGGTCAAAAGAATTAAAATGGGCTGGAAGGTGTATTGTAAACATCAACGAGTGGATTTCATTTATTTTAATGATCTGAGTCGTAATCCCAAGCCAAGCAAACTTATGATATGGAAACTAGATAAAGGCTAATTTTATTTCATATTTTAGTAAAACTTTAATGTACTGAATATACCAATTTTAAAGGTTTAATATGAAGGCTATTCATTGGTTTAACTTTATCTTAATATTACGAATTAAACTTCACAAAAAGAAAGCTAGATATAGCGCCCATATTTTGAAAATATTGAAACAATTAACATTTTTTACGAATAATGTTTAATAACATACTCGTATGTAAGTACATACTACTAAATTGACGAGGTATTTTTTTATAAGGAATAATAAAAATAAGCCAGATATCAAAGACTTCTATATAGAATTTGGAAGAATTTTAGCATTTCCAGTAAATAAAAATGCATTGACTTTGTAGTGCTGTGCACAATTTAATCAATGTTTATTTCAACAAGAATAGTTAAAGAATTACTCGCCAAAAGTCTCAACTGTTGAGCTTGACGACGTTTTTCCAAGATATCTTCATCATTGGCTGATTTAAGGATGCCCATAATATGACTTATCCGAGCTGCAGACATCTGAAATATGTATACCAACTCTGTAACCACTATAAAATTAGTATCATCATCATATTCTGTCACGAGATGTTCTCTGCTGAACTGGGCCTTTGTTTTTGACTGATTTCGACAAAGAACAGTCTTGGATTTATAATAAATAATTTGTAATAAAACATACTTACTTCAAATATCATAACATTACACAGAAACTATCATAAATGAAAGTGATCCACAAAGTGACAGGTTTTTTTTTATAATGGATACATAATACGACCTTAATAGGAGCTTCCTAAAATTAAACATTAATTATTTGACCAATTGAAAAATGTAGCACCGCACTACGAATGTATAGAGAATAGACCGCGACGACGGACGTCGTCGTCGTCAGCTGTCAAAAAAGAACAGAATTGCACTACTGGACCAAGCGCTGGGAGCCTTGATATTACACCACTCCGCTCGCTTTGTTACATTGGGGTAAATAAACGGTACCAAAATAAATAAATAAATCTCCATGCGGCTTTGGATCTACATAAGATGAAGACATCAGCGATATAAAACAAAACTTATACTACAATAAACTGCCGCCCATTGTTTTATTTGACTCAAAGATATCCCTTGGATTTCAAACACACCATTTGATTAATATGTAGTAGGTATCTATATTTTCACCTACACCGGTAGGTGCAAATATAGCAATATAGTCTGCTAAAAGCATTTGTCAAGCTGCGCCATATTTCACTAGCTCAATTTAAAACATTTATGCGTCGTTAATGTAAAGTGCTGCGCTGCGCTACACTACATCATCAATAGCTTTAAGCTACACTAAAGCTTCGATAAATTACGGTTTATCTCTGTTCATTTGTAATCAATGTTCTACGATAATATGCTCAAATTTATTAGACAATTTACTGAAACAGGCAAAGTATGCCTTTAAGGCGATGATACCTCAGTGGTAGTGACGTCGGATACCGAGACGAAGGTCCCGGGTTCGAATCCTACAATGAGCTCGAGCTTTCGGTGAAGGAAAACATCATGAGGAAACCATAGCACGGTGGTAGGGTACTTTGTAGTACCCGCCTGGCTGGCTACCACCCTCAAGTTGAAAATCTGTCGCCAAGCACCTTTCGGTGTGTTCCGATAGCTGCACTTGAGAGCCAGTTCCTTCTAGGCTTTGTGTGCTTACCACCTTCGGCCACATCATTACTTATCATGGTAAGATTGCGGTCAAACACAGGCCTATAAACAATAAAAAAAAAAAATGCTGCGACATAACAGTAATTCTTCAATAAATAGAACTCGCAAACTTCCTAGTCGATTGTAAATATTACATATTGTAAACTACGATACTGATAATAGCATAAAACACGTTTACAAATAGAATACCTGTTCGTACCATAGTCAGTATGTTCGTGCTAGTAAATAGTAAAATCATGCCTAGTTTTCAAATATTACGAAAACAAATGTTCGGAATGCACGTTATCGTAACACGCCACGAACTACGTTGTAGGCCTACTTACTAGTAAATCATTTATTCACGCAACTTCATTCAGTAACACTCATTAATTCTAACTTCCACGTTGAAAACTTTTCATTCATTAAAATGCTTTAACTTTGCTCTCAACTTCAGTGTGAAAATGTTAGCACTAACATTTTGAGATTTTTGTTTTACTCAGCACCAAAATATTAAATTTAAGGAAGACTTCAGAATATAAATCATATTTTAGCCCTGACAACCATTAACCATAGGTAGAAATTCACAATAGAAAATTTTGTTCAGAATAGGAAATGTAGCTTTTCACGAAAATCCACTATTAAATTTCCATTTTTTTATACGACGATGTCGTTAAACAAGCATACAGATGTTTGCAACACACGAGGTAACACCCACACAAAGTAACACCCACACGTTACAGTAGTACCCAACTGATATGGCTTACCGATGTACCTGCGCAGAAGATACATTTTCAAAGCGCGGGAAATGCTATTGGTCGTCAGTTGCCGCCATGTTAGCTCGCGCCGTGCGGAGGGACGTGACTTGCGAGTGAGACGGAACGTTAGTTCCGAACGTAGCTGCAGTGTATTATGAACCTTATAGCAGTGATCTAAGGTTGATTATAAGTTTTAAGCATTCTTTCGTTAATCTTCGGGGCCATACTTTCTTTTCTGTGCAAACGAAGATTCACAACGCGCCATATCAGTTGGGTAATACTGTACCCTTTCCCCCTTCCCAATGAGCTCTGTCGACCTTACTAATGCGTAGGAACACAAGAAAAAGTTATTTGGCTGCGGTACTTCCCCAGTCGAGCAGTTCTTTGAGCGAATAAACGCTTTGTCTTAATACGTATTCCATACGTTTACTTCATCAATTACATTGTCCATTATCAGGTAAAGAATCTGAGTGCATTGCAGACTAGGGACCGGGGAGGCGGCGACGTGGTACGGGCCACCAAGGCGATAAAAAGATTAACTGCTTGCCGCGCAATTTGATGCACCGGGCGATTTGCGCCATTTTACCTCACGCTTCGTTTCTTATCACGAGCAGGTTTACATAACAAGATAATGATCGATATACCTACTACTGTATAACATCAAGTGAAATAAATTAGCTACGTGAAGTGATTTGCTTCATTTACCCACGCGTCGTTGCTTTCATATTTCTAATAAATTTGATAGCTATAATTAACGAAATATTACTAAATATCATTTGAGAAATAAGATAGTTTTATTGACATGTATTTTCCAAAATGTTTTGAAACGCGGATAAGATAATAAATCCCGTTTAATAAATGTAAATGTTTATTGGTATACTCTTATGGTATTTCCCTGAGGGGCTACCGCGTAAGTCAATCTTAAAGAACTGCATTAAACTGGTCTTCATTAAAATACTGAAATCCCATTAGCTGGAGTTTTATAACATTTAGACCTCAAGCTGGTCACCGGACGAGTCAATGGATGGCTTTCTTAACTCGTTTGATATCCACGTGTTCCATAAATATAATAATGTTGTAGAAAAAGGAAATCATGTCAATGACGTTCATTACCATTGACATACGCGGTAGCCCTGCTGTTCCCATTACGAGTCCAGCCTTTTGAGCATGGAGCGTCGAGAAGTTAGACTGGTTTTTTGTATCAATATCAAATGTTATTCTCATAGCTATATCAGATTTGTCGAGAAATACAGGTCGTTGTTTTGGTCAGCGACGAGCGACTCAGGGTCGATAATACAAATGATACTGGTGCTAAAAAAATATAACAAAAATACTTTATTTTTTTAAATAATAAAAATAAAAAAATTAAAATTTTGAAAATCATGTAATAAGCTAAAGTGTAGACATAATACTCAACGGGAGTACGAGGGAGTAAAGGGGTGGGGCGATGGCGGCTTGCGCCTAGCTCTAGTCTGTGCACGTGCCTAGTAACCATACTTTGCGGTAATTTTATTTCAAATTGAATAAGGTATTTCTCCTCATATTTACAGTATTTAATGGAATTAAGTCCATTTTTGGGGAATATATATTTTGTACTACCGCTCCTGGGTCGCTTGTCGCCGACCAAAACAACATCCTGTATATTTATCGATAGTTGTTCAGTCCGCGTTACAATATTTGAATTAGATCTTGAAGATGTTACAAAGTAATTATAATAACTAATAGAAATTCCAAATGACAAAGAGCATTTTATGTAGCACCCATAAAACTATTTCATGGTCTTTCCAGACTGGAGACATGGTGTTAAAAAGCAAATGCATTAGCGGAACAAACTTTAATCGTTTTTACAGCGTCATAAAAATATTCGACGATTAACGCTTGTGAAAAAAATATCCTAGGCTCAATTGAATTAGATGCTGGCTTCTCGCCAGGATCCGTCACAGGCGCAGCATATTGACAATCCCATTTAAAAGGGATATTCATAACAGGAAATATATTCCGCGAGAGTAAATAAATTTTATACATGTAGAAGTAATAAAATACGCAAAATTATGTCTTCCGAATGAGAACAGTATAAATGCAGTGAAAATTTTATGCGGAGATAGAAATAAAAATATATTATATGGAGAATACGGCAATATTTTTTTATTAATTAAAACCTAATTGAAATATACATACGTAATTAGTTTTTGATGCTACTGAAAATATGCTTAATGTTATAATGCCTGTCATCTTACATTTCTTACAAATAACTATTATAAATGTGAAAGTTTGTATGGATATGAAGATGTTTGTTACTCTTTCACATTCGAACGCCTGAAATGATTTGGATGTGGTACACAGATTGAAAATTTTCTGGATTAGTTACTTTTTCTCCCGGGAAAACATTAGATCACTCGGGAACACGGGTGAAACTTGGATACCATGCCGTTGGGGGGGGGGGATACAGCTGGATTGTAAACTACCTTCGTAAAAAATTAGTATTCTTTCATTTCACTCGAAGTAGGTACACCGCGGGATGCTTCTATAGCCTTTTTAAAAAAGTAACCCAGTTCTAAGATGAGAAAAATCTCAGCATTATATTTTCCAGAGTACAATCGAATCGAATGAAACTAACAAATTGCGCACGTTTTCCTGAAGTGAATGTACATGTATACAGTCGCCCTCACGTAGTGCAATGGCTTAAGTGAGACGTAGATTGCAAGTTTAGTACCTCAGCAAACCGGCGCACTAGAACGTCTCAAGTACCTTTATGATAAACATTTTGGACTAGAAGCCAAAACTACTTACTTACACGACAGCAACAGAGTTGTCGAATTCCACCGGCGAGGCCGTAATAAATCCACATTTACTTAATTAATGCTATAAATTCTTACAACATACCAGGTGAAACTTGTCGCAGTCTCACTGCACAACTGCTGCAGAACTTATATACATTCATAATATATCATATATTTCACCTTCTCTGCGACAAAACTATGGTTTCAAAACTTATGTTTTAACTTCCAAATTATAGTTTTGTTGTAGGGTAAGCCATACAACTTTTCAAAGTTTCAGAACTAGGCATTTCAACGCCATGGGAATTGAGAGTAGGTACAAACGGACTAACGAATTATCAACGTGGCTAGACACTTTAGCCAGAGAGCTAGCGTAAATCTCACTGTGAATATGAAACAACAGGAAAATTTATTGCATAGCAAAAAGTGAGCCTAGAATTCAATACTGACTACATTATGAAACTTAACTGAGTAATTTCTGTTGTCTTAACTTTTATTAACGCTAATAAAAGGCTTTGAATTTTGAACTGTATGAATTTTATTTTTGGTTTATTTTATTTTAAACGGCGCATAGAGATTCATCTGCATTGCAGCTATCTACCCCGTAGAGCCTTCTAAACT
>CATOBL010000263.1:0-47471 GCA_951394255.1 Polyploca ridens | reverse complement strand
GGATGCGCGTCTCGCACGCGAGGAGTACGAGGCGCAGATGCAGCAGCACTGCGGCGCCGACCGGCACGCGCCGAGCGTGACGCCGGCCGCGCTGCACGCGCTGCACCGCGCCGCCCTCACAGCCGCACTCAACAAGTTCAACAACAAGAAGAAGATGGCCTCCAAGGAACACTGCGATACTTACTTAGCACAACTTACGCAGGTTATTTCTTTCCACTTCCTACTAAACTGTTATTAGCGTTCATTCTTGTATATGTTGTACCTAGATACTTTTGGTGCTGTGATTCATCATAAACAGCGATAATCGTTGCCTAATTTTTAATCGATTTCAAAAATAGGAGATTATCAATTCTACACGTATTTATGCAATATTATTAGAACTGCAATATATTCACATATATAATGATCTATTAGTTGGAAGCCTCAGGCTTGGTCAGGAAGAAGACTCGCCCTTCCCAACAACCAGTGGAGGAATTGCCCCCCGTAAAGGCTCCGGAGCACTTAAAGCGGTCAGCCACCACCCAGCTGAATGCAAGTTATTCGGAGGAAAGACGCAGTCCCAGGGCCGACCTCCTGCTATTAAACCTCCCCCTGCACCCAAGCAGGGGAGTAAAGGCAAACAAGCGAAGATACCCAGGATCCCAACAACCGCTACCGCTGCTCTATAGGGCATATTGAGCGGCTACAATGGCGATGCAGATCGCCATCTCAGATGCCAAAAAACGGTGTTGGGATGAGCTCCTAGAGGGACTCAACGAGGATCCGTGGGGGCGTAAGATGGTCCTGGATAAACTCAGGCCATGGGTGCATCCCCTGACGGAAACTTACCATCAGGCAGGTCGTATGCTTGTTTGCCACCTAAGTGGTATAAAAAAAAAAAAAACTCTAGATCCGAGCCTGCTGGGTCGAGTAGTGAACACTCTCTTCCCGGCGGGCCGGTCAAGTCCCTCAGTCCACCCCCTGACGTCTTACAGGAGCTAGATCGAGCCGTTGGCCGCTTGAAAGCCCGAAAATCCGCACCAGGACCCGACGGTATACCGGGTCGGGTGTGGGTGTTGAGTCTGGCTGTTCTGGGGGACAGGCTGAGGCAGTGATTCAACAGCTGCCTCCATTATGCCAAATTCTCCACGGCCTGGAAGGAAGCAAATTTGGTCCTCTTGAGGAAGACCCGCAGATTCTCCCTCTGCGTACCGTCCCATATGCCTGTTGTTGGGTCTGGAAATAGCGCCTCACAAAACCGAGGCGCTATGGTTCCACAAACTGCCAAGAAGCAGGGAACCACCCAACTCGTGCGTCCGAGTGGAAGTTGGGGTGGGGCGATACATGAAGTATCTGGGCCTCACCCTAGACAGTCGTTGGGGCTTCGAAGAGCACTTTGATCGCCTAGTCCCCCGAATCGAGAGGGTAGCGGGTGCCATACACAGACTGCTGGCCAATCTCGCGGGACCGAGGGAGGAAGTTCGCCGCCTCTATGCGGGGGTCATACGATCCGTAGCCCTTTACGGGGCGCCTGTATGGGTGAAGAGGCTGGCCATCCGACGCTGTAGGACTAAAATCTACAGCGTCCAGCGAAGGATGGCGCTACGGGTCGTACGAAGATACCGCACAGTATCCTTTGAGGCGGCATCAATTCTGGCTCGCTTTCCGCCACTTGATATTCTGGCGGACATGGATGCGAGGGTCTATGACCGGATTCGCATCGTCCGTCAGAGCGGTGGAGGCGACCCAGAAGAGGCGATCAAACGGCAGGAGCGAATTATCGCATTCGCGACGTGGCGCGCAAGACTCCGCGAGGAGCGGTTTGCGAGCAAACGCGTCGTCGGAGCAGTCCTGCCGGTCTTCGAGGCCTGGATGCAGCGACAAGGTGGACGACTCACCTACAGACCTACACAGATAATCACCGGGCATGGGTGCTTCGGTGATTATCTGTATAGGATCGGACGTGAGGCGACGGCGGCCTACTTCCACTGCAGTGGGAGCGACCAGGATTCCGCATTGCACACGCTTGCGGTGTGCCCTGCGTGGGAACCCGAGCGGCGGATCCTGGTCCAAGAAATTGGACGTAATCTCTCCCTGCCAGCAGTCATGTCGGCGATGCTGAGCGGGGATACAGCGTGGAGAGCAGTAGCCTCCTTCTGTGAGACCGTAATGGTCCAGAAGGAGGCTGCTGAGCGGGATCGGGAGAGGGCCGATCCCACCCGGAGGCGAAGCCGCCGGAGCACAAACGTGCCTCGTCGCGGCCCCCCTGCCCTGTAGCTCGAGCTTAGAATAACAGCTACGGTGTTTCCCTGCCTATCGTAAAAGGCGACTAAAAGTAAAAGGCCCCGTGCCTTTGGGGTCGTGGGCAATCAGAGCAGGGGCTCTGTGCGCCCAGAAGCGACCCCAAGGAGGACGATGGGTCGATGTGGTCACGACTCATCGTACGATAGCACAGTAAGGGTGCTGGGGGGAGGTGTCAGACTTCCCCCGGGACGAGCCATCAAAGCGCCGCGCGGGGTGAGCAGGTACGCGTTCAACATAAGAGCCCGCCCCCCTCTCTACAGCGCAGATGGCGACCACCGTGGGGTTTTAGCCGGTACAAGTCCGGCATAACCTGGCTGCTTCCCCCGGGGTGGTCGGGTATCCTATGAGGATTTCCACACGCATAAAAAAAAAAGGGTAGGGTAGGTTAGGGCATCACGTGAACGAAGTCGCGCCGGGCTATTTAGTAGTAGTATTTAATAAAGTATAAATAATAATAATGAGAGATCACACTTGAGTATGCAACATAAAACTGGCCGTAGGAGAAACAGTCCTGCCGCAAATCACATAGGCCTTCCCCCATTGACTTCCACTTTGAACGGCATTGGGCCGCTTGCATCAGCGGCGCCTAGCAACTTTGACCAGGTCGTCGGTCCACCTCGTGGGAGGGCGTCCCGCTCGGTGCTTTTCAGTACGTGGGTGCCACTTAATGGAAAGCTCTTGAAATAAGCACAAAAATACCTTATTTTACTAGGAGACATGAATGCAAAAATAGGACAACGAAAAGAAGGAAAAACTAATGCTAATGGAGAATATGGGTACGGAAAAGAAACAAAGGAGGCGAATTTTTTTACACTATATTCAAAACGACACGGAAACGCTCGATTTGAAATACCACTAGGCGGTCACCCATCCAGGTACCGACCACGACGGTGGTAGCTTAACTTTGCCGATCGATTAAGAACGGCTAATCATGCTACACCACGAGTGCTTCGTCGAATTCTAGTTTACGAAATGATAATATATTTTTTTTTAAGTTGATTAAAAAGAACATGAACACATCATAAAACGTTAATACTTAACGATGTTTTAGATACTTTTGATGCTGTGATTGATCATAAACAGCGATGAATTTTTGTGTTAAGTAATAATATTTTAGTAGTATTTATTTCTATTCGGGTAGGCATTGACACGATATACATTTATTTTAGGAGCTGGAAGATTGTCGGTCCCGTTTCATCACTTCCAACAATGCTAAGATTTGGGCTGCTGTCACAAAAGCCAAAGAAGCTTACGAAGCTAAATTGACTGAAGTGCGCGGGCTGATGCAACTTTGTTTGCATCCTGAAGACTTGAAAGATTTCCATAAAACCAACGTTGACGCTATTTTGAGTGAATTCGATCTCACAAGGAGAGTAATTGCAGGCGAAGTTGATAACGAAAGAATCGCTTTAGTGCAGGTATGGTTTCAATAAGTAAGTGCATATACTTACACGGTGACTTTTAAGTCGTTTTAACGCTAGAACAAACGTTGTTCAGACCATGGTCTACTAACATTCTATAACATAAAAAAAAAATGTCATTGGTTTTTGAAAAAAAAAAAACAAAAAATCTGAAAAATTACATAAAAAAAAACTTCAAATTCTGAAAAAGCCAGGAAGCTGCGGAGTCCCACACCTGCTACAAAACTGTGTGTCACCGTGTATAATATATCAAGAGGTAAAGGGGCACGAGTGGTGAGCACAGATTGACACCTGAGCAGTAGTTAATTTTTCGGTCTGTTTGGAGGAATGAAGAAGGGGGGGGCGTCGAGCTGCACACGATTGGTTCGTCAGTCAATGCTTGTCGTCTATTGGATTCTTGCGTGTCATTTGGTTACTGTGTTTTGGCCAAAAGCGTACATGCGCGATCTTGCCCCAACTACTGCCTATCTGTGCTCACCACTCCTCATACTGTATGCTATAACGCCGGTGGCATTGTATCGATTTTTTTATGGTGTTAGCACTTTGGAGATCGCCTCGAGGAGTTACTGCACACGAACGAGGAGAACAACAGTGCAGCGGTGAGATTGTCCCGGGAGGCGTACATCACGGGCATGGAGCGCTCGTTCGAAGACCGCTCGTGCGTCACCGCAGACCTGCTCGCTCGCAACCATGCCCGCCTCTACAACGTCGCGATCAAAAGTTTCATGGACAGGCGGAACCGGCCCTCTGAACATGCTCTAGATAATTACAAAGATCAATTAATCAATGTGAGTATCCAAAAGAAATGTTAATGTTTATTCTATAACTTTATTAACTTCGATATTGTCTATGCGAGACTGATTATGAGCATTGTAGTATATTTTATAGTTTTCCAAAAATTAAGAACGATATAATTTTTCATAAGGTTAAATAAGCATAAGGTTCACTATCGATAGTGAACCTTATCCTACTACGTTTTCTTTCCGATACCTACAATGATTGTAGGTATCGGAAGGAAGCAAGTTTGGTCCTCTTGAAGAAGGAAGGCAGACCCGCAGATTCTCCCTCTGCGTACCGTCCCATATGCCTGTTGGATGAGGGTGGCAAGCTGTTCGAACGAATACTTGCCGCTCGTCTCAACGGGCATCTGTCGTGCAACGGTCCCGACCTGGCCGATAGCCAGTTCGGCTTCCGACAGGATCGTTCGACCATAGACACGGTCCTACGCGTCCGTTCCCTGTCGGAGGAGGCGGTGTCCCGGGGTGGAGTGGCGTTGGCGATAAGTCTTGACATCGTCAACGCCTTTAACTCTCTCCCTTGGGACGCCATTAGAGGGGCACTTGTTTACCATCAGGTGCCCTCCTACCTGCAAGGCGTTATCGGGATTACTTGCGCGACAGATACATTTTGTACATGGACCAAGACGGTAGGAGAATCCGGAGGGAAATCACGCGTGGAGTTCCACAGGGGTCAGTGTTAGGCCCGCTGTGTGGAACCTCGCCTACGACGCGGTTCTGCGTGTCGATCTCCCCGCTGGCGTAAACGTTGTTTGCTATGCAGATGACACGTTGGTGGTCGCCAGTGGGGATACCTTCGAGGGGACCAAAGAGCTCGCCGAGCTTGGGGTGGAGATCGTTGTCACCAAAATTCATGAGTTGGGTCTGGAAATAGCGCCTCACAAAACCGAGGCGCTATGGTTCCACAAACTGCTAAGAAGCAGGGAACCACCCAACTCGTGCGTCCGAGTGGGTGAGTCGGAAGTTGGGGTGGGGCGATACATGAAGTACCTGGGCCTCACCCTAGACAGTCGTTGGGGCTTCGAAGAGCACTTTGATCGCCTAGTCCCCCGAATCGAGAGGGTAGCGGGTGCCATGCACAGACTGCTGGTCAATCTCGCGGGACCGAGGGAGGAAGTTCGCCGCCTCTATGCGGGGGTCATACGATCCGTAGCCCTTTACGGGGTGCCCGTATGGGCGAAGAGGCTGGCCATCCGACGCTGTAGGACTAAAATCTACAGCGTCCAGCGAAGGATGGCGCTACGGGTCGTACGAAGATACCGCACAGTATCCTTTGAGGCGGCAACAATTCTGGCTCGCTTTCCGCCACTTGATATTCTGGCGGACATGGATGCGAGGGTCTATGACCGGATTCGCATCGTCCGTCAGAGCGGTGGAGGCGACCCAGAAGAGGCGATCAAACGACAGGAGCGAATTATCGCATTCGCGACGTGGCGCGCAAGACTCCGCGAGGAGCGGTTTGCGAGCAAACGCGTCGTCGGAGCAGTCCTGCCGGTCTTCGAGGCCTGGATGCAGGGACAAGGTGGACGACTCACCTACAGACTTACACAGATAATCACCGGGCATGGGTGCTTCGGTGATTATCTGTATAGGATCGGACGTGAGGCGACGGCGGCCTACTTCCACTGCAGTGGGAGCGACCAGGATTCCGCATTACACACGCTTGCGGTGTGCCCTGCGTGGGAACCCGAGCGGCGGATCCGGCTATTGGAGAATATGGGTACGGAAAAGAAACAAAGGAGGCGAATTTTTTTACTCTATATTCAAAAAGACACGGAAACGCTTGATTTGAAATACCACTAGGCGGTCACCCACCCAGGTACCGACCACGACGGTGGTAGCTTAACTTTGCCGATCGATTAAGAACGGCTAATCATGCTACACCACGAGTGCTTCGTCGAATTCTAGTTTACGAAATGATAATATCTTTTTTTTAAGCTGATTAAAAAGAACATGAACACATCATAAAACTGTTATTAGCGTTAATACTTAACGATGTTTTAGATACTTTTGATGATGTGATTGATCATAAACAGCGATGAATTTTTGTGTTAAGTAATAATATTTTGGTAGTATTTATTTCTATTCGGGTAGGCATTGACACGATATACATTTATTTTAGGAGCTGGAAGATTGTCGGTCCCGTTTCATCACTTCCAACAATGCTAAGATTTGGGCTGCAGTCACAAAAGCCAAAGAAGCTTACGAAGCTAAATTGACTGAAATGCGCGGGCTGATGCAACTTTGTTTGCATCCTGAAGACTTGAAAGATTTCCATAAAACCAACGTTGACGCTATTTTGAGTGAATTCGATCTCACCAGGAGAATAATGGCAGGCGAAGTTGATAACGAAAGAATCGCTTTAGTGCAGGTATGGTTTCAATAAGTAAGTGCCTATACACGGTGACTTTTAAGTCGTTGTAACGCTAGAACAAACGTTGTTCAGACCATGGTCTACTAACATTCTATAACATCAAATAAAAAAAAACGTCATTGGTTTTTGAAAAAAAACAAAATAAAGGTAAAACACCACTCGTGCCTCATACTGTATGCTATAACGCTGGTGGCATTGTATCCATTTTTTTATGGTGGTAGCACTTTGGAGATCGCCTCGAGGAGTTGCTGCGCATGAACGAGGAGAACAACAGTGCAGCGGTGAGATTGTCCCGGGAGGCGTACATCACGGGCATGGAGCGCTCGTTCGAAGACCGCTCGTGCGTCACCGCAGACCTGCTCGCTCGCAACCATGCCCGCCTCTACAACGTCGCGATCAAAACTTTCATGGACAGGCGGAACCGGCCCTCTGAACATGCACTAGATAATTACAAAGATGATTTAATCAATGTGAGTATCCAAAAGAAATGTTAATGTTGATTCTATAACTTTATTAACTTCGATATTGTCTATGCGAGACTGATTATGAGCATTGTAGTATATTTTATAGTTTTCCAAAAATTAAGAAGGATATAATTTTTCATAAGGTTAAATAAGCATAAGGTTCACTATCGATAGTGTTATTGTTGTAGAGTTTTCCCAAAGGAGTACAGCATGGGGTTCTTCAAGAAGGGTGTGAAGAGGTTTCTTCAGTGTTGGCAACGCGCGAGTGATACCCCTGATGTTGCAGGCGACCATAAGCTACGGTAACCGCTTACCATCAGGCGGGCCGTAAGCTTGTTTGCCACCTTAGTGGTAAAAAAAAAAAAAAATAAAATATAACTAGCTACCCGGCGCAACTTCGTTCGTGGTGCTACCCACGGAATAGATAAATAAGGTCCCTACCATACCCAACCCTTTTTTTTTTATTTGCGTGGGGAAATCCTCATAGGATACCCGACCGCCCTGGGGGGAGCGGCCAGGTTATGCCGGACTTTTACCGGCTAAAACCCCACGGTGGTCACCACCTGCGCTACAGAGGAGGGCGGGCTCTCGTGCAGATCGCGTACCTGCTCGCCCCTCCACGCGCGGCGCTGTGATAGCTCGTCCCGGGGGAAGTGCGATACCTCCCCCCAGTACCCTCGCGGTGCTATCGCACGATGAGTCGTGACCACAACGACCCATCTTCCTCCTCGGGGTCGCTTCTGGGCGTTCAGGGCCCCCGCCCCGATTGCCCACGAACCGAAGGTCCCTGTTTAGTCGCCTTTTACGACAGGCAGGGGAACACCGTAGCTGTGATTCTAAGCCCCAGCTACAGGGCAGGAGGGCCGCCACGAGGCACTGCTGCGCCTCGGCGGCGTCGTCTCCGAGCGGGATCGGCCCTCTCCCGATCCCTCTCAGCAGCCTCCTTCTGGACCATTACGGTCTCGCAGAAGGAGGCTACGGCCCTCCACGCCGTATCCCCGCTCAGCATCGCCGACACGACTGCTGGCAGGGAGAGATTTCGACCGATTAAGTAGACCAGGATCCGCCGCTCGGGTTCCCACGCGGGGCACACAGCGAGCGTGTGCGATGCGGAGTCCTGGTCGCTCCCACAATGGAAGCAAGCCGCCGTCGCCTCACGTCCGATCTTACACAAATAATCACCGAAGCACCCATGCCCGGTGAGTATCTGTGTAAGTCTGTAGGTGAGTCGTACCCCTACCCTATCTAAACTATCCAGGGAGTTAATTCTACCATAGAGTAAATATATAATATACTACGTACAAATTCTACTGTACGTGTGTATGTCACTGAATTCCCCCTAAACGGCGGATGGCGCTGCAGTCGGTATCTAGGTTATATTATAGACCCAGTTATATGATTTACCCAAACGCATACAAAAAAAACATTCAAATCGGCCCAGCCGTTTAGGAGGAGTTCAGTGACATACACACGTGCAGTAGAATTTTATATATAAAGATAAAAATGTATTGCTGTTCGTTAGTTTGCCTCCGTAGATTGCACTTTATTTTTAGTTTTAGTCGTGAGCGATTCCGCAAAATCACAAATATTATAATAACATGCCAGCAAAGGCAAAGGCTATCATTATTGGTAGTAAAACTTTAATATCTGGTGTAAAGTGGGACCAACTGCCCCAAATAACATTTAACGGTGTCGCTATACCATACAGCGAAGTTGTAAGAAACCTTGGTATCCAGATTGACCGAACCTTATCTTGGGCTTCGCAAATAGCGGAAGTGAGCAGGAGGGTGTTTGCCGCCGCTGGTTATTGGACGCCCTTAGACAAAAGAAAAAAAGAAAGAAGAAATTTCCTACCTATGGACACTAAAATTGCGCTCTCACAGTCTTTACTCTTACCGCATCTCGATTATACTGATGTCAGCTACCTTGACCTTACAGAGGAGCAGTTGAATAAACTTGAGCGTCTCCAAAATTTTTGCATACGGTTCATTTTTGGCTTGCGCAAATATGACCACGTCTCCCAGTTTCGTACTCAGCCCAAGTGGCTCTCTATTCGCCTTCGCCGGAATACTCACATACTTTCACTTCTATATACCATCCTATTTAATTCGAAATCCACTCCCTATCTTAAGGAACACTTCGAATAATATAGCTCCCAACATCACTCCCTTCGTACTTCCCTCGAACTTCGCCTCAAAACTCCTTTGCATACTTCCCAGTTCTTTATTAAATCTTTCTCTGTTCAAGCTGTTCGTCTTTGGAACGCCTTACCCCAGACCGTCAGACAAGCTCAGACTATTGAATCTTTCAAGTCTCAGTTATTCTCCTACTATCACTCTCTTTAATTCCTTCTTATTTTCCTTTAGTTACTGTTATTATGTACCTAATAGTAGTATTTAGTTCATTTACATATTTACTTTTTTTATGTATGTAAGTATTAGTATATAGCTTTAATATATCTCGAAGTATTATAGTATTTGTGTATATATAGTATTAGTTTATTTCGTATATATTGTATTATTTGTAGGTAGACGCTCTACCACCTCTCCTTTAGATTTTTTTCCTGTACCCAAAGGTTGCCTGGAAGAGATCGCTTAAGCGATAAGGCCGCCTACATTGTATAACTTCCCTAATGTGTAAGCGTCTTTGCACATTATCAGACACGACCGTTCGACAGGATAAATTTCTTGTCTGGTTCATCGTACACATTCATGCAAGATGTCTTATCCTCAGTCTGTAACCATATTTCACGGACGGCCAATACACGCGTACCTAATGGACAGATGACAAAGTTTACAGTGATTGACTTGTACC
Source organism: Polyploca ridens (assembly GCA_951394255.1). Taxonomy (NCBI): domain Eukaryota; kingdom Metazoa; phylum Arthropoda; class Insecta; order Lepidoptera; family Drepanidae; genus Polyploca; species Polyploca ridens. The sequence goes on along the minus strand of CATOBL010000263.1, from coordinate 37,318 downwards.
ATAGACATAGAAAACACCGTAGTTGTAGGCATTATTGGATACATCCATTAAATATGACAAGAATCAATGAGACTATAGAGCTTAAATGTTGAATAAATTCACTTTTATTTTACTCATGTAACATTACATGTTTGTAAAAGTTTAATTAACGTAATAAATAAAAATTACAATTAATTTTATTCAACCAACATTAATCCACTTCTTAATTTTACAAAAATAACATAACTAGGTACATGAAAAATAAAACAGTAATAAAATTAATAAAAGTTATTGAATTAAAATTAAAATTGAGCTGATTTTAATAAAATTAATAAATTAACATTCTAAACACGAAATAAAAGCGTGGACACTATACGTGTTTTGGCTGACGCAGCCACCAGCCACGACGAATGTGCACGCGCGAACTAGAAATGAAATGAAATGAAATGAAATAATTTATTCATTCAAATAGGCCTTCACAGGCACTTATGAATAGTCAAACTCTAATACTCTAATGCACTAATGCACGGTTCGGAAGGTTGATTTTGCTGAGAAGAGCCGGCAATAAACTCAGCAATTACTCTTTTCAAAAACAAACTTAAATTTATTACATCAGATGTTTCCTGCGAGAGCGAGCGCTACAACCACGCATTTTTATCATTTAAATATTCTTTAATATTGTAGTAAGCCTTCTGTACTAAAGCGGCCTTTATACGTTTCTTAAACTTTAGTGACGGTAAATTTAAAATTTCATTAGGGATCTTATTATAAAATTGTACACTCAGTCCTAAAAATTAACCTTGCACTTTTTGGAGTCTATAAGAAGAGGTCAAAAGTTTATGCTTATTTCTAGTATTAAAAGAGTGCACGTCACTTTTTTTTACAAAAAGATTAATATTCTGATGTACAAATAATATGTTTGCCTAAATATACTGCGATGCTACTGTAAGGATACCTATATTTTTAAACTTATCTCTGAGGGAAGCTCGAGAACTCATATTATAAATAGCTCGCACTGCTTTTTTTTGCAAAATAAAAATGGTTTCTATATCAGCAGCTATACCCCAAAGTAAAATGCCATAGGACATAACACTATGAAAATAACTAAAATAAACTAATCGAGCTGTGTCTACGTCTGTTAGCTGTCTAATTTTTCTAACTGCATAAGCAGCTGAACTGAGCTTTCCCGAAAGACATGCTATTTGGCTGCCCCATTGAAGTTTCGAGTCTAAAGTAATCCCTAAGAATACTGATGATTCAACAAGACCTAAAGGTTCATTATTTATCATTAAATTACAGCCTACTTTTTTAACATTTGGAAGCGCAAATTTAATACATTTAGTTTTCTTTGCATTTAAAACTAGATTATTTACAGTAAACCAATTTAATACCCGAGATAATGCACCGTTTACATCGCCAAAATTAGATTTCAGTCTATCAACACTAAAAATCAGTGAGGTATCGTCAGCAAACAGTACAATTCCACAGGTATTTTTGACATAAAAAGGAAGATCATTAATATAAATTAAAAATAGAAAAGGGCCTAAAATAGAGCCCTGCGGCACCCCCATATGCACAGGAGAACCAGATGATTTAATACGATTGACATCAACACTTTGAATTCTTTCCCCGAGATACGACTTCATCAAATCAAGTGCTGCACCCCTAACCCCATAATAATTTAGTTTACGTATGAGTGTCTGGTGATCAACACAATCAAAGGCTTTAGATAGATCACAGAAGACTCCAATAACATTCAGTGAGTTCTCCCAAGCGTTAAAAATATTTCTTATAAGTGCTACCCCGGCATCAACAGTTGAACGACCCTTTGTAAACCCATACTGCTCACTATGTAATAGTTTATTCAAATTAAAGTGAGCGAGTAATTGCGTTAAAATAATCTTTTCAAATACTTTACTCAAAGCTGGCAAAATGGAAACTGGCCTATAATTAGTAGGATCACTGGGATCTCCCGCCTTGAACAAAGGTATAACTTTGCTATATTTCATTAAATCTGGAAATTGGCCAAAATCTACGCATTTATTAAATACTAAAGCTAGATGGGGAGCAATGTCATCAATGATACCCTGCAAAACAGTCACGGATATATCCCATAAGTCCCCGGTGCGTTTAAGTTTCAGGGTTTTAAATGTTTTGACTATGTCGTAAGGTGTAATGTGCCTAAACTTAAATAATTCACAGCACTCAGACACATTGGATTTTAATAACAATTCAGCATCTATCGGTGACGAATTCAAAGAGCTAGTTGTATCTACCGGTAAATTAGTAAAAAAATAAATTAAAAGCATGTGCGATTTGACTATCGTCAGATATAATGTTATTATTAATATTTAACTCAATACGCTTATTACTGTTCTGGTATTTTCCCCTTTCAGAGTTGATAATGGTCCAAGTAGTTTTGACTTTATTGTTTGACTGACTAATTTTATTTTTTAAATATATGGACTTAGCAGAAGCACAGGCTTTCTTAAAAATTTTGGAATACTTTTTAACATACTCAAGAAAATCGATATTTTGATTGAATCTTTTCATGCCATACAGCTCATACAACTTAGCTCTACTTCTGTAAATACCCGATGTTGCCCAGTCGTTAAACTTAATTTTATTTTTTTTAGTTTCCATATATGAGTAGATGTCGTGTCTAAACAAGACGTCTTGTGTAGGCGCGACGTCGAACATGCAGCCGACAAAATGACTAGGGTCCGCGTGTCTGATCAGACATAAGAAAAAAATTCTTGTAATGTGCACGGTCTCATATAACAACCAGTGCGACTGAATGTCTTATAAGACATGTCTGATCAGACACAAGAAATTTTCTTATAATGTGCAAAGGCGCTAATACTTTTGTTATTTTTACTATGTCAGTGTATACCACGGAACAAAAAAAACAGTGGAAGTGCGAAGTGTCAAAATATGTATCAGAACCGCTGTCGCCAAATTTCACACAAAGAAATAAATACTCACATATTGCACACCAATAAACAATTCATTTGATTAGTCGTTTCTAGTTTAGACAATATTAGCTCAAGTCACAAATATCGTACATTCAAAAATATATCTTCACTCTCTAAATATAAAATTTATTTTGCTATAGCGTAGAAAGAATATACAACGTTTTGTAATCTACAAACAATCTATATTCAATTGAACGATCGAGTTCCGCTACTGCCCCATAGATGACGCTATTCTCAGTGGACGCAATTATTTACTTAATGTATTTTAACATAAGGTTGATAATTGCGTCATACTTCGATATATTCTGCCACTCAACCAGTGCAGTGACACATTGAATAACATTATCGATACTGATCGATACCTTGGGCCCAATTCACGTAAATATTTTACCAAAAATGAAACTTGAACGAATCAAGAATTTTATTGTGAATTGACAAAAAAAAACTAACCTATTCTACTTGTAATTAATTACAATCTAACGCCTATATGATTTCAGTCCGGTCAACTAACAAACCAAATTTTGATTATGTTTTTTTGGTTGTTTGACAGATTGACTTGATATTTGGTATACATTAGTATATTGGATGACAATGCAAGTACAGTAACTAAAAAAGCTTTTAATGAAATTGTTTTTTTTTTCAACAAAAACTTTTATTATGATTATTGGGCATCTCCTTACGCCACGCCGTGCTTGGCGGGCGAAAATAATTTGAATTTGAGTATGTGAGAGGAGGTAATATTATGAAGTGGGGGAAAAGGCAAAATAAACGAATAAGTTTATATAATAGAAATTTATTAATTTAAGAAAATTCTCGTTATATTAATTTGCTTGATTGTGAAAAACATTTAACATAATCTTTACATAGTATAAAATGAAGTCACTTTCCGCGTCTATCTCAAAATCAAAAAGTAATATATTCATTTTAGGCCCACTTATGAACGTTAAGTTGGGTACATACAGTTGAATTTACCATCGGTCGGAATACATTTAAACTGAGAAGACTCCGGCAAGAAACTCAGCAAGGCATTTTATTTTGTGGAAGATCTTTTGATGTTACAGCTTTTGTTCAATATAATTATAGAATATATACATTATTATGCTTATTCATACATGCTAGGGGGTATGCAAGTGCAAAGAGAAGCTACTACAACCATATATTCTTGTCTTCCACGTAATGCCACCTTTATTTTTAAGCCTTGTTTTTTAATGTTATTTTCGCAAAATCTTATCCTTAATTGCTTTTTTCTCGGTGTTGAACTGTTGAACTCGTAGAAACACTTGTAGTATAAATATTTTCAATGTTTTCTTTTTCTAATTGAATTCCACACCTTACGGAATGAGATTGTACAGAAAAACTGGTTATAGTTTTTCGTGTCCACGGAACATGCATAAAGTCGACTCTGTTTTTTTTGGTTACGTCTCGGAGTTAACTAGTCTTTTTGAAGAACCTGCAATAGTATCATTACAAGAACATTGCTGAAACCAAAATAAAACTGTTGGTTAAGAAAGGTACTAAAACAATAAGCTTGCTGTAAAACACAGGTCTATTCATATTTAAAAAACGACACATTGATTTCAATTCTTTTGCTCATATCTTTTTAAAATATGCATGCCAATAAATCCAGCATCCAACCAACCTGACTACATCACTGGGTGAGTAGCGAAAAACTTAAAGAATAAAATAAATGATGAAATGAAATGTATTGCAAAGTGATAAGGATGATTTTAGCTTGAATTTCTATTAAATTAATAGTGAATTGAAATAATTTGATTTTAATAGAAAAACTATTAAATCGTACTGACTGATGGTATGAAACACCTCCATTATTAAGATTTTTCCTTCTACTATCATTCTTGCACTCCAAAATTGAACAGTAAGGCATATTTACGGAAAACAAGGAATGTGACGAGACTACCGACTAGACGTAGTGTTAAGATACGACTGGGATCAAATATGCGTTGATTAAGCGTAACAACGCTTAATAGTGGCGACACGGGTCACGCCTACTTCGCACTTCCATTGTTTTTTTTGTTCCGTGGTGTATACAATAAAGAATATTTCATTCATTCATTCATAACATGTAGCTACTATGCGTGCTTGTGAATAATTTGATCTATTTCATTATACCAGTATTCTGGGATCGATCGTTACCCACTAGCGCGGATTTAGAATAGTTTTATTTTACAAGCTTTTATTTAACTTGCATTGTATGTATGTATGTTTGTTCGGGTGGAATCTTTCAATTCGAATTTCACCCACTTCCAGTGGACGGATTGACTTGATATTTGGTATACATTAGTATATTAGATGACTATGCAAGTACAATCAACAAAAAGTACAGTCACCAAAAAAGCTTGTATTAAAAATGAAATTTTTAACATAAACTTATTCGACTAAAACTTAACTTATATCGACTTGCCCATTATGGTACAGTCGATTTGATAATAATGTTACCATATGATTAAAAAGAATTATAATTAATAAAATGTTACGTAATTGACCATATAACGTTACAGAGATTAGGTTTAGTTTCATTATTCATTAATGTACATATATCTAATTAACAGATATAATAAACAAATTGATTCACTCGTATTGTAATTAGTATAAGGATGAAAATCATGTTTCAGAGCATCAACTCAGATTATAGCAAATTGAAACTTTCCAACGAAAGTAGAAGCTGCGCGTTGGTACTGAAGATCATGAACACATACAACAGCAGTATGGCGGCTGTGAGCGGCATGTTCTGCCTCCACCCTGTCAAGCTGTTCCAAGACCACATGGAAGCCAAGGCCCAGGCATTGAAAAGCTTCAATGCAGACCAACTGACCGACAGGGATGACGATGATGATGATGATAATACATTCTTGATAAAACTTTTGATGGTAAATTAGGCACTTATTGCCATTCTTCTTTCTCTGTTTATTAGGACTCACTTTGTCACTCACATTCTTTATCATTATATCTACTTCGCGCTTTCGTGTATCTCCTGCCATATTTATGACTCCTACAGTTACTTCCGAATCTGTGTTTTTCTAGTCTACTATTCAGAATAGAATAGAATAGAATAGAATAGAATAGAATAGAATAGAATAGAATAGAATAGAATAGAATAGAATAGAATAGAATAGAATAGAATAGAATAGAATAGAATAGAACAGAACAGAACAGAACAGAACAGAACAGAACAGAACAGAACAGAATAGAATAGAATAGAATAGAATAGAACAGAACAGAACAGAACAGAACAGAACAGAACAGAATAGAATAGAATAGAATAGAATAGAACAGAATAGAATAGAATATAATATTTGTTGAACACAGGTTATTATAAAACAAAGATGTTACAAAATGTCAGTTGGTACTTTCTATGTTCTGTCGTTAGGCGTACAAATTCTTAATACGATCAAATTAAAATGGCAATAAAAGTTAAATTCAATATTGTATTAATGTCTTATTTAAATACAAATAAAAGAATTAAACGAAAATAATAATACAAAATAAGTTACAGCATTATCTAATTAATTTATGTGGACATAAAAACAAAACATGTCAGGCTAGTTATATGTCATATCTAATAGCAATAATCTATCTATACATATAAAATGCTTTGTCCTGAATGACTGACTGACAATCAACGCACAGCCTAAACCGCTGATCGTAGAGACCTGAAACTTGGAGGGTGTGTTCTTTGTACGACGTAGGCATCCGATAAGAAGGGATTTTCCAAAATTTTACCCCTAAGAGGGTTAAAAACGGGGGCAAAGTTTGTATGGGACAACGTGATTCCTTGGTCCGATCTACTTCAAATTTTGCATAAACATTCCTTAACAGAATTGATGGAAGACGTGTTTCGTATTTTATTGAAACTCATCGCCTAACGGGGTCAAAAAGGGGTAGAAAGTTATTTTAGGGATGATTTGCATCGAAGTTGATATCAATACTCCTTAGTACTTTTGATTTAAATTACATTTTATTTTGACACATGTTAGAAAACTCAATCCGATTTTCACAGATTACAGAATAAGGCAGATGGAGCGTCCGGAACGCGGGAGGTAGGCCAAAAAAGTAAATACAAATTGTAAAACACATACCTGGTACAGTATTACCCAACTTATATGGCGCGTCGTGAATCTTCGTTCGCACAGAAAAGAAAGTATGGCCCCGAAGATTAACGAAAGAATGCTTAAAACTTAAAATCAACCTTAGATCACAAATATAAGGTTCATAATACACTGCAGCTGTTAGTTCTATCTCACTCGCAAGTCACGCCCCAACGCACGGCGCGCGCTAACATGACGGCAGCTGTCGGCCAATAGCGTTTCCCGCGCTTTGAAAATGTATCTTCTGCGCAGGTAAATCGGTAAGCCATATTAATTGGGTACTACTGTAATTGCTTTTGAATTTGTATTTGCTTTGTTTAAGCCTAAGCTCAAATTCACAAAAATGGGTTTCTTTGAGAGTCGAGTATGACGTAACGCAATGAAATACCTAACACAAAAAATACTTTTTTGTTTTGAGAAAAATTTCAGCCGAATAGAATATTAAAAAGTGCTTTGATATTCCCAATAAAAAAAACGTAAGTTACGTTTAAATCTTTCGCGTCGAAATTCTCCGTATTTTTTTCAGCGATGACAACAATTTTCTTTTTAAGAATATATAAGATACATAATTATATTAGAATGTTAACCGGACACTTATTCAATTTAATGTGTATATTCTGTTTAATCTAAAGAAAACCCGTAAATAACAGTCCATTTCATAGAGTCGACATATTTATGATTTACCATTTTCAACCCTATTCCAGTGAAGAACGAGTCCTGTAAAAATCGTAGTCAGTCCGCGCCTTAAAAAAACTTTATTTAACGAAAAACATTTTCTTTAAATGTGCTTTGTGATTTTTTTGGCCTCACTCCCGTATTTCGCGCGCTCTATCTGCCTTTTGTTCTGTAATCTGAGCCGATTTTATTCAAAAAACTTGGTGCAATGTAATGTAGTGCTCTTTAAAATTGGAATGTCAAATATAAAAGAATATTTAAATCGGATTAAAATTCAAAACTAAAATTGTTTTTTGTTCTTGGATATTAGCGTAGAGTGAAGATCCCGATATTAGTATGAAAAACTTACCATTATGCCTTGATTTTCCTTCAAAAATTCCTTGGAAATCTCTTAGATTACCTACTTAGCGATTTTTTTTAAATAAAATCGGATTGAATTCTTAAACATTGTTGTCTGTCTGTTCCGGTTCATAACTGATGTTATAAGGAGTAACTTAGCTACTTTTATTTTTGAAAAATAATTAGTGTTCCGCGCAAAAAATTCAAACCGTACGCGGGTGAAACCGCGGGGGTCTGCTAGTAATAAATATAATTTCAAATTTTATCATTTATACATTCATCAATAGTGTAGTAAGCTTTGAATGTCAATAATTGTTATAACAGTTTCTTAAATAAATTTATGTTTGCACATTGCTTTATATTTTGAGGAAGATGGTTGTAAGTACACACTTATCGAAAAAACAAAAACACTTCTGATAAATAGCTGATTTTGAGGGTACAAGGCACAGATTGTCTTGTCGTCGTTTTTGTTTACTGACTTGAGTAAATTTATCTAAATGATTTCGTATATTCGTGGGATATCATATAGCCGATGACGGCGAGCACACAAAGCCTTAACCTTTCTAGGCTTTGTGCCAGTTCTTTAACTTTCTTGAAGTGTTCTGCTGGAGAGCACCGGTATAGCGATTGACTTGTTTGAAGGTGTAAGCCGGCCTGAAGAGTACTAGAAAGTGCCCTACCACCGTACCGTGGTTTCTGTTCGGGGAAATCTTCATTGAAAATTAAACTCCCAGTACATCAGTTTAATGATATATTTAACTGATAAGTAGCATAAAACCAGCACGGTGCATGGGACCATATTATAAGCTAATAATAAGATTAGAATTCACCCACTTTATTACTTGCTTACCTTATTAATGATTTTGCTACGTAAAAACTTAATTTAAATACAGTAGTACCCAACTGATATGGCGCGTCGTGAATCTTCGTTCGCACAGAAAAGAAAGTATGGCCCCGAAGATTAACGAAAGAATTCTTAAAACTTCCAATCAACCTTAGATCACTACTATAAGGTTCATAATACACTGCAGCTGTTAGTTCCGTCTCACTCGCAAGTCACGCCCCTCCGCACGGCGCGCGCTAAAATGGCGGCAGCTGCCGACCAATAGCGTTTCCCGCGCTTTTAAAATGTATCTTCTGCGCAGGTACATCGGTAAGCCATATTAGTTGGGTACTACTGTACGTATCTAGGAGCATTGAAAGAGGATAATAATAATTTATCATTTATAGGAATTGGAAGAACGTTACCAAAAGCTCTGCACACAGAATAAAGCTAACAACAACATGGCAGTTGACGCCGCTGAATACGTATACTATAGAGAAATGGAAGTGAAATGCCGTCCTTCTATATATTCACTCCTGGTCCTGCCGCTTGTTGAGAAGATCATTTGTTGGTTGCCGAGTTACCACAAGCAATGCACGAATAAAGCACTTGACGTGTTTTGGTCGAGACGCCGGAGTAAGGAACAATATGAAGAAGACATTTATTTGAAACAGCTACATGAGGTATTTGGTTACAAGTTCCTTATACATATTTTATAGCTTATATCCTGGGACAAATATCCTAGGCATAGATCTCGAGAGATGGGTCATCACGCTTGGATTACGTTCCCCGAAACTAATATACTTACGTAAATGCCAATAGTAAGACAATGTTTCTTAGTCTAAACTTGTTAAGACCATACACTGAATAAATTACAGTTTAAAAAAACTGAAAAAACACGCTTTAAAAAGCCCTGCACTAAAAAGTGTTAAATAATTATAAAATTGAACCTAAATATATTCTCTGTCTATCCCGGAAGGGCCTAAATGTAAGCAATTTTTGTAATTAAGTTCAATATTTGAATGAAAAGTGTGTGGCGCTTTTCATTTTGTAATTTACGATATTTCTTCATGATAATGATAATGCTTAGAAATTCTATTGGGTTACAAGGAAAAGCGCCCCACGCTTTTCATTCAAATATTGAACATAATTACAAAAATTGCTTACATTTAGGCCCTTACGGGATAGACAGAGAATATATTTAGGTTCAATTTTATAATTATTTAACACTTTTTAGTGCAGGGCTTTTTAAAGCGTGTTTTTTTAGTTTTTTTTAAACTGTAATTTATTTTTTAGTCAACATAAATTATTCATACCATTTTATTATGTTACTTATACCATATTTTCACACAATATCAATTTATTTCACATTTATAATGAGTATTTAGCTTCAGTGCCTACTCTTTGACTCCACCAACAGACTCAGAAAACCATATTTGGCCAAAATGCACATAATACGACTACAATACGCCCAAACACGGCTAGAATACGATGCTCCGCTATGGAGTTCCAGTGCCAACCCTCCGACTTCATCATCAGACCCTGAAAACTATACATGGTCAAAATTCATCTCACGACATTTCCAACAACCCCAAACACGGCTAGGATACGATGCTCCACTATGGAGTTTCAGTGCTTACCCTCCTACTCCATCATCAGACCCTGAAAACCATATAAGGTCAAAGTTCATCTTACGACAATTCCAACAAGCCCAAACACGCCTAGGAAACGTTGGTCCGTTATGGAGTTCCAGTGCCTACCCTCCTACTCCATCATCAGACCCTGAAAACTATACATGGTCCAAGTTCATCTCACGACAATTCCAACAAACCCAAACACGGCTAGTATACGATGCTCCACTATGGAGTTCCAGTGCTTACTCTCCTACTCCATCATCAGACCCTGAAAACCATACATGGTCAAAGTTCATCTCAAGATAATTCCAACAAGCCCAAACACGGCTAGTATACGATGCTCCACTATGGAGTTCCAGTTCTTACTCTCCTACTCCATCATCAGACACTGAAAACCATACATGGTCAAAGTTCATTTCATGACAATTCCAACAAGCCCAAACACGGCTAGGAAACGTTGCTCCGTTATGGAGTTCCAGTGCTTACTCTCCTACTCCATCATCAGACCCTGAAAACCATACATGGTCAAAGTTCATTTCATGACAATTCCAAAAAGCCCAAACACGGCTAGGAAACGTTGCTCCGTTATGGAGTTCCAGTGCCTACCTTCCGGATCCATCATCAGATCAGCTCGATGGTACCAAATTATTGAATTGTCATCGGTACTTGATAAGTGTGCAAAATTTCAGTTTAATCTGACGTCTGGAAGTCGATGAAAATTACGTTCGAAGATTCCATTACATACATTCATACATACATACATAGATACATACATACAGGTGAAGCTAATAAAAGCGTGTTAAATATAAATTCCCACGTTAGCTCCGCCTACACACCCCGCCACCCCTCATGTTTAAGACGCGCTGCTGTCTGTATCGCGATAGCACGACCTAGTGTCCGATAGAAATTTGTGCGATTGATGACGCGCGAGTAAAAAATAACACAAAAAGAATGGAGTAGTTTTTAAAATAAATATTTTTCAATCGTCACGCTCATTATCCCCGAAGAAGTAGCCTCAAGAGCCGCTTTTTAATATTCATTTACTACAAAAACTACTAAAAAGAGTAAAAATAATAAAACTATAGGGGAGGCAGTTTAAAAAAAATATCCACACTGACCCAGTGTGGATATTTTTTTTAAACTGATATCATCGCTTCAAAAAGGTTAGTTTTATTCTTAAAATATACGTTTAACATCTGTGTTAGAAAATCAAAGACAAAGATAGGACTTGGGAAGTTCAGTAATACAATATACACATTTAAATAAATTACAGTTTAAAAAACTAAAAAACACGCTTTAAAAAGCCCTGCACTAAAAAGTGTTAAATAATTATAAAATTGAACCTGAATATATTCTCTGTCTATCCCGTAAGGGCCTAAATGTAAGCAATTTTTGTAATTAAGTTCAATATTTGAATGAAAAGTGTGTGGCGCTTTTCATTTTGTAATTTACGATATTTCTTCATGATAATGATAATGCTTAGAAATTCTATTGAGTTTACAAGGAAAAGCGCCCCACGCTTTTCATTCAAATATTGAACTTAATTACAAAAATTATTACATATTAAATATTGAACTTAATTGTTAGAAAGGGCTGATCATCATCATTAAGAAAGTGCTGATCATCTCATTTAGAAAGATTATACTACCTATTTACTACCAAAAATGAATAAATTAATATATCATCTCAATATATGAATGTACTAAATTTGGATCCTGAATTGCCAAGTAGGCTAAGCTATTTATATACTTACTATTTACTTAAAGTTCTACCTTATAGAATGTAGGAATATCGGAATTAAAGTAGGGTAGGTATTAATAAATAAATTATAAGACCACACTTCAATGTACGTATTTCATTTATTCACCTTTAGGTTTCTAATTAGAACTTTAATATTTAAATTGATTTTACTCATTTATAATTCTAATATAATTCTCAATAAACTGATCAATTCAGATAATAGACAATAAGTACCAGATTACGTAATTCAAGCGTTATCAGGTATACTTAACTATATCAGAGTACTAAAGGGTCAGAATAATAAATAATCATTTAGGCCAAACTTTAGAATATATTTATTCAAACATCATATCTATGGCCACAAGTATGAATTTACTCTCAAATCTACTTCCGGTTCGGATGGCCGACCACATTGAGAAGATACCGGTAAGAATTACAAAAATTGCTTACATTTAGGCCCTTACGGGATACACAGAGAATATATTGTCAAAAACCAACAGCTTTGGATTAACAAATTAATAAAGATAAATGGATTAAAAATAAAGATAACCTACTAAAAAATAAAGACAACATCTAGAAATGTAACACAAAATAGGAATAATTCACAGAAGATATTATTCTTAACAGCTTACCTAAGAAAAAGATTTGACTGAGTTTGCGCCTTACTGAAACAATGCTCGAATCAAACAAATCAATGTCATGCTCATGTGCAAGGCCTATTATACCTGTCGTCAGCTCGCAGAAGGAAGGCATTCTGCCTGTAACATGTAGAGGCATGCGGGACTATTATACCGCCAATTAGGCGTAGAGGGGGATATATAACGATTCGTTAGACAGTAATTCTGGACAGTCGACACTTCCAGATACTATCTTCAACAGGTAAGTAAGGTCGGCAATTTCGCAGCGCTGGTGCAGATGTAACAGGTGATGTTTCTTATCAAGATCAAGGTACATAGACGAGTCATATTTATGTTTAAAGAGGTAGCAGAGGTATTCAAGAAATATCTGTTAGATATTTTCGATTCTTGAAACAAGGTCCTTGTATCTGGGGTTCTAAACCTGCAATGCATACTCCAAGTGGCTTCAGACGTAAGTGCAATACAATATTTTTAACCATTTTACTTGAGTGAAACATTCATACGCATCACAAAATTCAAAATTCAAAATCATTTATTCAAATAGACCTTCGCAGGCACTTATGAAAAGTCTGATTGTAATACTCTAATACCGGTTCGGAAGGTTGCATTTGCTGAGAAGAGCCGGCAATAAACTCAGCAATTAGTCTTTCAAAACAAGCTTAGATTAATTACATAATATTTACATTCTAATCGCACTGACAACAATTGCGTGCCCCAGTGCGGCGGCAAAGTAGACTGAATCTATATTTAATAAGTAAATAAATAAGTGGCAAACTTAGGCAGACCAGCCCCCACAAGCAGCACCTGTTCATAAGTATGACGCATGTGGCAGCCATCGCTCTCCTAGCCATATTGGAGGGAAGTGAGCGACCCGTCACACGACGCCGCCGCAAGAACACAAATCCAAGGGTTCCAAGGTCTTTGCTATTATACGCTCAATATGGCTATTTAATGTTAACTTAGAATCATGAGAGACACCTAAGTCAAGTATACATTCCTGAGCTTCCAATACTTGACCTTGCAATTAATAATTGGGAAGATAATTGTTAGCTTTCTGTGTGAAAGTAACAATAGAGCACTTAACAGGATTGAGGTCAAGTTTATTGAGCGTACAGTACATACATAGATACATACATACAGGTGAAGCATTAGCTTCACCTGTATGTATGTATCTATGTATGTGGGAATTTCTTTTTAACACGCTTTTATTAAAAAGCGTGTTAAAAATAAATTCCCACGTTAGCTCCGCCTACACACCCCGCCACCCCTCATGTTTAAGACGCGCTGCTGTCTGTATCGCGATAGCACGACCTAGTGTCCGATAGAAATTTGTGCGATTGATGACGCGCGAGTAAAAAATAACACAAAAAGAATGGAGTAGTTTTTAAAATAAATATTTTTCAATCGTCACGCTCATTATCCCCGAAGAAGTAGCCTCAAGAGCCGCTTTTTAATATTCATTTACTACAAAAACTACTAAAAAGAGTAAAAATAATAAAACTATAGGGGAGAGAGGGTCAGTGTGGATATTTTTTTTAAACTGATATCATCGCTTCAAAAAGGTTAGTTTTATTCTTAAAATATACGTTTAACATCTGTGTTAGAAAATCAAAGACAAAATTAGGACTTGGGAAGTTCAGTAATACAATATATACATTTAAATAAATTACAGTTTAAAAAACAAATCCAAGGGTTCCAAGGTCTTTGCTATTATACGCTCAATATGGCTATTTAATGTTAACTTAGAATCATGAGAGACACCTAAGTCAAGTATACATTCCTGAGCTTCCAATACTTGACCTTGCAATTAATAATTGGGAAGATAATTGTTAGCTTTCTGTGTGAAAGTAACAATAGAGCACTTAACAGGATTGAGGTCAAGTTTATTGAGCGTACAGTAATCAGTTAGATGACCCAAGTCAGATTGAAGCGCGTCAGCATCAAAAACAAAAAACATGAGAAGTCTTAATGCACCGTTTTCGTTAATTTACAAATATTATCAATAGCAAAGGCCCCTGTAATGAACCCTGGAGAATGCCACTACATATGGGAACCTAGCTTGATATGTAGTTATTGACAACAACAGCATGTCTCCGATTTTCTAGGTAAGATGAAAACCATCGAAGTAGGTCACCTCTTATGCCTATGCCTTTTAGCTTGGATAAGAGAAGACTATGGTCAATTCTGTTAAGAAACCATGTTGGCTTTGGTTGAAAGAGTTCTTTAAAGCTGCGTAAACTTGATGTTAGATAAGATATTCAAGTATTTTGGATATTATACATAATTTTGAGATAGGGCGGTAGTTGGCTACTTCTAATTTAGAACCCTTCTTGTAAATTGGTAATGAAGGCAGACTTCTAGACAGAAGGGACATAACAATCAAGAAAGGCTCTTTTGAACAGAATGGTAATTGGGAAAATAATAGTTTTAGTACAGAATTTCGGAACCTGGGCATGCAAGTCATGAGTGCCAGCAGATTTAGATGTATCAAGGATTCACTTCAAGAGAGTGGACGATGAGGACGATCCTGATGCTTTTACTGATGTTCAAGGACATTCTATTCCCGCCAGTATCGCATCAGCGACGGCAACTGCACAGGTATGATGCGTAGTATTCACGCAAATCATCCCAGTCTGCTGACTTATAGTGCCACACACGACGACACCCGGGTGACCAGAGCAAATCGGGCCACGCACAAGGCACACACCTGCGTCCGGACGAGACAGTGGTCCCATGAGCCGAGTGGCGCATCCACTGTCACTGCATAGCCGTCTGGTCGCATAGTCAGCAGAAGGTCCAGTAAGGAGCTAGTATAGCTCTCAATATCTGGGATTCTCGTAGGAGAAAGAATCAGTTGCGAGAAGCCATAGGCCAGAGCAAAGTCGTGAGCAGTCTTCCCCGAAAAGTCAGTGGACCGAGAACCATGCCACTCAACTTGGTGAGCGTTGAAGCTAAAATCACTAACTCCGCGGAGGGGTACTGCTTCAGTACTTTGTCAGTCATCGATTGCAGTTGCTCAAATAACCGTTTTGTCTCGGAGTCATCGCTGTAGGACCTGTTAAGGTACGCGTAAATTTTGGTGTGGACACCGTGATCTACGCGCGCTCACAAAACTGACAGGTCCCTGTCTTCGAGGCCATGGAGACGACGACAGCAAATATCCTCCTTAACTTACATACATACCCTAGCACGGCACACAAAGATGTGATCCTGACAGCTGAGATATTTGCTTGTGGTAGACAGGCAGGCAGACAAATATACGGGCGGCAGTAGAGGCTTAGTAATAACACGATACACGTGTACGTTATTTTTACTAGAATTTTATATTTTGTGAATAAACAACTTGAATACAAAATTTCATGCCCCTTTTCACCACTTTGGGTGTGGAATTATCAAAAACGCTGAGACACTTATCACAATCGTCAGCCCTAAACACATAATTTGAAGATTCTAACTTCAAAACTGACTGACTTTCATTGAAACTTTCATTCAATCCATAAATAATCCATACCATAAGAAAATATCCAAAAACTGGTGGGTGCCTACACCGTATAAGGTCTAATCTTTGTGCATTTATAGTCTACGTCCAGCGGCTTGGGCTGTGTGTTGATATATCAACAATCAATTAGTTTACGATAAATATTTTGAATTTGAAGCTCTTGTGGTGTAGCATAATTAGCCGTTCTTAATCGATCGGCAAAGTTAAGCTACCACCATCGTGGTCGGTACCTGGATGGGTGACCGCCTAGTGGTATTTCAAATCGAGCGTTTCCGTGCTACGGAAGGCACGAAAAGCCGTTGGTCCCGGTTATCACTTAATTGTGATAGTCGTTAAGCTAGTTGGATGCCTCATAGGCGGCTTGGAAAATCTTAACAGTAGGTTGGCTACTAGCCCTAACTCCACCGATCCTTAGTGGGCACATGTGGTGGAGTATCTGCCCATTACCTTACAACCTCATTTGTGAAAGGAGGCCTGTGCTCAGCAGTGGGACATTATAGGCTGATGATGATGATTTTGAATTAACAGTTTTATACAACGAAACGAGAGAATACAAAAAAGGTTACAAAATAATGCCAAAAATGTAGAACTGAAGTTTATAATGTCAAATAATTTCTAATACAATCTGATATTACAATCAATAAAATAATTACAAATGTTCACATAAAAATATATAATATTTCTTATTAAACCAAGAACGTTCGCTAAGTGAAAAAGTACATAATCCATATCTGTAAAATACAATGATTACAGACAAATCTAGGTTCTCATACTGCTACTTCTAATTTAACTATAATTCTATATTTAGTTGGCGACTCCACTGGATCTGTTCCTTTTGTATTCTAAAATGAAACTAAACATAAACTCTGCCAACCAGGGTCATCAGTTTTTGACGTTTAAGGTGGCCCTCTGTGGCCGGCGCAACTTCGACGCAAGCATAGTCTAAAAGCTTGCTGTTTCATCCAACGTAATGTTTGACTGCGAAAAAAGAGAGACAGCATCATAGCCGTCGATTATCAGTCGGTAAATTCCGCTGATCACTCGCACCCGCTTCGCTAGGTCGTCATTCATGATTTCGCATTCATAAAAGTGGTTCCAGGAGTATACTTCTTGTGAAAAAATCTTACAAGTTTGTGAAAAAAAAGTTAGTTATTTAGAATCTCCAATACATTTGCAAGCCTGGTATCTTAACGTTTTCTTTACTTTTACAATTTATAGGTACATTAGATATGGCCAAAGTACAGGCAAAAACGCTGTTTTTCGGAGGCTTTGACTGAATTTGTTTCACACTTTTTTTAAATTACGCCTAGATACACGGCTAGATAAAGTGCACAAGATACTAATTTGTTCAAAACATCTAACGAAAATGTTTAACAACGCCATAATAAGTACAGAGGTTTTGTATGAAAAGTATGACGAATTGAGTCCTCTTAAGAATGCCCACGAGTTTCAATTTTACTGCTTTGTGATAAGGTTTATCTGTTAAAATCAAAGGTATGATGTTACAAAAGAATCTTACTGTACAGGATTAAGATTCATTTTTCTCTATCATTTTTTACGTCAAAAAGTAATTGAACTGGTGGACAGAGTGTCATTTGTTTACAAACATTGTCATGTCAAAAAACTCGTCGAAATTGAAACAAATTAAAAAAAAAAAAAAAAAAAAAAACGAATACATCCTTTCTCCTGAGCGCACTGCGCGGTACTGAAGAACCGCTGCCTATTCATTGCTATTATAGCTCGAGGGAGGACGAATACAAAGTTGAATATCGCGTGTTACGTTTGAACGTAGAATGGTCCAAAAGTAACTGACTAAAAGTTTAAAACCTAATTTCGTTTATAATATGAGTTATATAATATCTAGGAAAATTTTGGTTTGCCATGCCCTAGTAAACTATGTTTTCTTGCTGTAAGACAAATTTAAGACAGAAACCTGAAGCCGTTTACTTAGAAATAAATATTAAAGCTAAAAAAATACCATTTTTAAAACGAATAAATGATCGAATAAAAGTCTTCGAATCACGTTTTTGGCTTTTTGGGGCCCTAGATAAAGGTCTGAAATAACTTAAATTATAATTTCCTTTTTGATCAGACTTGTGATGGACTTAGCATATTAAGTCAAAAATGATGATAAATTTTGATGCCTGGTCTTAATAGTCACAGTGATAAAAAAAAATGTATCTAGTAGTTTCCCTTTAGTTTTATTTTTAAGACAGACTAGTAAGTCCTGCTCACTTTAAGGCTTTTGTTTGCGGCGGCGTCGTGTGACGGGTCAATCACTTCCCTCCAATATGGCGAGGAGGGCGATGGCTGCCACACGCGACATACTTGTAAAAAGGTGCTGCTTGTGGGGGCTGGTCTGCTTAAGTTTGCTAGTTACCTACTTATACAATATCGATTCAGTCTACTTTATAGTTTGGCTGCCGGGGCACACAATTGTCGTCAGTGCGACCAGAATGTAAATACATATTATGTAATTAATCTATGCTTGTTTTGAATAGAGTAGGTAATTGCCGAGTTTATTGCCGGCTCTTCTCAGCAAATGCAACCTTCCGAACCGGTATTAGAGTATTAGAGCCAGACTTTTCATAAGTGCCTATGAAGGTCTATTTGAATCAATGATTCTTGAAATTAAAAAATCTTTCTTACGTAGCCGGACCTGCCGGATCACACCGCTAGATGCTTGGTTTCATGAAATTACTCCTACAAGTATTCTACTGTATTGTTTCAGAAGTTAGATGAAGGTTTTGGAAAGTACTGTAAACCTGTCCAGGCAGCTGCTCGCGAGTTTGGTATAACGCTGCCCCCGCCGTATTCCAACGACACCAGTAGTGTGCTCGCCAACCACAATTGATATTTTTTTGAGTGTAAATATATTCCTCCCGTGATTTCACCCGCGTTCCCGCGATAAAAAGTAGCCTATGTCCTTCTCCATATCATAGGCTATCTGCATGCAAAATTTCATTATGATCCGTTGAGTAGTTAAGGCGTAAAGGCGTAACAAACAAACAAACTCACTTTCGCATTTATAATATCAGTTTATAGTTAAGATGTATCGAAGTAGTATATAAGTTATCTGGTTTCCATAGTAGGTACAAGATCTGCTTTATATGGGATAGCCGTGTACAAAAATATATTTTATAATTATGACAAGTTTATCAAAATACAATTTCTATACTTTTTTATAAGCATAATGATGTTAGTCAATTGTTTTTAAACGTCAGATACCTATCGGTTATTTGTGAAACCAGTTAAACCATAGAGTTAGAATATTATTAGAGCGACTGTAATAGAGTATGAGCACGGGTACGGTCTAAAAACCTTGAAACGAAGTGCCCGTACTTAGTTTCAACGGCTAAAATACATATAATGAATGCCGATTACTCGTTTATTATTGATAATTGTAACGAGAACAAATGACAAGGAATCCATATCGATATTTGTCTGACTGTAAATCAATTAGTTTACGATATATCTGTGAATGCATGTATATGGAAACGTTCACGTAACGTTGTTAACGCTATCACTCTATGGATTAAACCTCTAATTAAATCAGGGCATTGTTTACAGTGCGGGAAATTAGTTTTTTTTTTTCAAGTTTTTAGTGATTTTTACCTTCGTAGAACAATATGGCTATTTTACTGAATATACAAAAATAGTTCATTATAAACATAAAGTATAAATTCCACAATATGCCAAATGAAGTACTGCGGTAGCGACCGTAGTATCACTGAAATATTTAGCCATATTGCCTACGAAGGTAAAAAACAACAAACCTCGAAAAAAAACAAATTTCAAGCATATTTCATAATCACAATGTTCATACGATAAAGTAAGAATATATTCTATGTGTATGGTTCATGCATTTTTAGTTTCGGCTAAAATTATACTTAGGTTAAGTGATTTATTAACTCAGCGACTAAATTAAGGTTCATGTTTATTTTATTGATCAAATACACAACTTACTACTACACCATGCAGTTTAATTCCATCTTACCTGTCTTTTTTAGTTCCAAGTAGAATTTGACAAGTTTTACTTAAAAACTATATACTAACATGGTTCAATTTTTGAATTTGGAATTCCACTGTTTACCCTCCTACTCCATCATCATACCCTGAAAACCATGTATGGCCAAAGTCCACCTTACGACAATTCCAACAAGCCCAAACACGACCAGAAAACATGGCTCCGTTTTGTAGTTCCATTACCTACCCTTCTACTCCATCATCAGACCCTGAAAACCATATGTGGTCAAAATGCATATCAAGACGATTCCAACAGGTCCAAACGCGGCTAACATAGTTATTCCGTTATGGATTTCCAGTGCCTATACCTTGCGGATCAATCATAAGTTCAGCTCGATGGTAACAAATTATTGTATTGTTATCGGTACTTGATAAGTTTGCCAAGTTTCAGTTTAATCCGACGTTTTGAAGTCGATGAAAATTGCGTTTGAAGATTCCATGGCATGCATTATTTGATACATCTAATAACGGGTGTTAAAAATAAGTTCTTTGCTTTGAATTATTACGCTAATTCAATGGTTCTTTGTTCAAAAAATCATTTTAAATACAAGCTTTTTTTGAGTTACTGTACTTTTTGATGACTGTACTTGCATTGTCATCCAATATACCTACTAATGTATACCAAATATCAAGTCAATCCGACCACTGGAAGTGGGTGAAATTCGACTTGCAAGATTCCACCCGAACAAACATACATACATACATACATTGCAAGTTAAATAAAAGCTTGTAAAATCTCGCCTTCCCTTTGCTCAACAGATTCCATAATATTCAAGTGTGTCAGTGGGCGGCACCGCTTTACCAACAGATAACATATGTCTCGTCTTATCGTTTAGTGCTGTTGACACACATAGTGCTGTGGTATATTTCGATATTAGACCTGAACTAACTTCAGGGAGTACCTGTCGGTAAGTATAAGGACTAGGTACGCTATCCGCGTCGACATACTGCTGACAAACAACGCTGCTAATGAGACTTTTAGTGATGAGAAAACCAACACCACTTCGGGGGGCTAAAAACATTTATTTATATTATTTTTACTCCAAAATTCCACCAAAACAGTTTTTTTTATTACCCGGAAGGAAGGGATAAACAAATATTACAAAAAAATAATACATAGGTACAGTAGTACCCAACTAATATGGCTTATAGATGTACCTGCGCAGAAAATACATTTTCAAAGCGCGGGAAATGCTATTGGTCGACATGTTAGCGCGCGCCGTGCGGAGGGGCGTGACTTGCGAGTGAGACGGAACTAACAGCTGCAGAGTATTATGATCCTTATAGTAATAATCTACAGTTGATTGTAAGTTTTAAGCATTCTTTCGTTAATCTTCGGGGCCATACTTTCTTTTCTGTGCGAGCGAAGATTCATGACGCGCCTTATCAGTTGGGTAATACTGTACTTATGTTATTGTGTTGCTGACGATACTTCATTTATTTTCAAAGTAGATAGAAAAGACAAAGAACTTATTAAAGTAAATGATACCATGTCAATAGTCTCAAAATGGTTTGCTGTAAATAATTTGTTATTAAATTCTAGGAAAACTAAATGTTTAAGATTCTCCCTTCCAAATGTAGTGCAAGTAGACAGTCAGGTATTAGTAGATGGCATCAGTTTGGAATTAGTTAGTAAAACAGTATTTTTGGGTATCACATTGGATAATAAATTGCAATGGGGTTCACAGATAGAATCATTAGCTGGTAAATTAAGTTCTGCTGCATTTGCTGTTAGGAAAATCAAACAATTGACGAATGTCGAGACGGCCAAATTAGTTTATTTTGCATGCTTACATAGCTTTTTATCTTACGGCGTATTACTTTGGGGAGCTGCAGCAGATATTGAGACTATTTTTATATTACAAAAAAGAGCAATTCGTGCAATTTATAGTATGGGTGCTCGTGAATCATTAAAGGAATTATTTAAGGAAATAAACGTTATGACCGTACCTTCACTTTATCACTATGAAAATATAATGTACATACGTAAAAACATAGAAATGTATAAAACAAAAATGGAGACTCATAATATAAATACAAGACAAAAAGAGAAATTAGTTGTTCCGTATTTTAGACTAGCTAAAGTTCGTAAGTCATTTCTTGGGAATAGTGTGCGCTGTTATAACAAAATACCACTTGCGGTGACCAAGATGACTGATTTTAAATTTAAATCACATATAAAAGAAGTTCTGAAAGAAAGAGCTTATTACAAAGTAGCTGATTATATTGAAGATAAAGATGTCTGGAAGTAGGTAGCTGCACTCTGCACAAATGCACCTTGCTCATGCTTATACAAAAGCCAGTAGGTCAATAATTGTGTGTTTTATATTTTTAAGGTTATTATTTTTTATTTATTTTCTTGTTCTTTTTTCGTCTGTATCTATGCTTAGGTATATCTTTTTTATTGTTAATTATTTGGAAAAAAAAGCCAAACATAGTCAGATTGTCCAAAATATATATAAAAAATGTAACCTTGCTGAGTTTCTTGCCGGATTCTTCTCAGTTGAAGGCCGAGTTCCGAACCGGTGGTAACTTCAGTAAATATGACCTTCATAAGTGCCCTTCTGGGGCCTAAATTGAATAAATGGCTTTGACTTTAAACTTTGACTTTGACTCGACTGCAATATCTTATAACATTCAAGTTATATTCAAAATTCTATGGATTAAAGAGCTGGTTTTTCTCTTTTCAGTTAATTTTTGTTTTACGCAGTCGGGTTTTTTGTCTTTTTAATAATTTACTTACTAAGAAGAAGCCGACCCGTTTCTAGCGGCACCGCCCGCCGACACATTTTTGGTCGGCGCCCACCTCTATATTAGACTGACGACGGCCGCTCGTAATCGGTTATGCTATTTTCGGAAAGGAGAGAACGAGCGGGACTCCTCTTCTCGTCTTGCTCTGTGGTATTACAGAAGATTTAGTGCGAAACTCAAATGAAACAAGTTTGATACTTATTTAAGTCTTTTTATCCAACTACAGAAAATAAACTAAGGATTTGGTGAAGTTGTAGTGAAGAGTAAAAGATTTTAAAAGCCGCAATTAACAGCCTAATATGAATGTTAAACATATTTTTTCAATTGTGGCTTTTTAAATCTCGACCTGTCTTATTACAAGATATGGTTTAAGCCAAGTCTAATAAAACCCAAGTTTTAAGATATTCCCGGCTCTTTTTTAACCGACGAAAAATCAGAGAAGGGTTCTCAAGTCCATGCGTTTTTATTTTGGTTTTTTGTGACGTATATATTTAAACCTGGATTTTGCTAGTCTTGCTCTTTCGTAATAAGGGGGAAAGGAGTTTAAATATAAACATACACTATTAATAAGACTATGTATAGTATTTACATTTTTATGTGTACCAATTTATCTAACTAAACTAGTAAGTCTTTTAACATATCCCAATCAAATTTAATATGTTCTTAAATAATGTAATATTTACTTAATTTGACTAAATATAGCACAATTATATAAAAATGATGGTTATAAGATAATTTTTGAAAATTATTTGGTCCACGTAGCCTAACAATACGATATTTTTGCACAAAGTAGAAATTTTCCGTTATACACAGTGAAATTTTTGCCGTCTTACAAAGTCAGCCCACTAATTGTACCAAGTGAATTCTAATCATTAATCATTCATAAACATTTTTCTTAAACATTTGAATAATTAAAAAAATTAAAATATTATTCATTATGACGCATAACGTAGTTTGAAACACAGTACGAGCGCGATCTATTCGACTCGTGCGCTGGGCTGGTAAGTGATACCAATTTATACGTAAACTTTATATATGTCACCGTATTTTTGTGAAAAACTTTAGTTTATAATCTACCTAGAGAGATTATAAACTCCCCGATATATTATGAACTGTACCATACTGCTTACAATATAACGTATTAGTTTCCAATAGTTTATAATCTATCTATAACAAACCGTCATATTGGAAACTGGCATCATAATTGAATGCGTCGGAACGCATCTTGCGCGCTGATTGGTTAAACGTCATGTGTCCCTCGCGTATCTTTGGCGATACGTAGCGATACTTAACGCAGTTGATTGTTTTTATTGTTTAAAAATGACATATTTAATTTAAATCTCAAACAATTAAATGTGCAGTTCACAATTTATCGGGGTTCACAAAAATAGGGTGACAATTTTGTTATAATTGCATTTTATTCAATATTTCAACAATTAATATATAATAATGCAACTGGCATTGAATATATTTTTATCGAACAGTTTAGGTATTATTTGTATATCTATTTATAATATTAAAGCTTAAAAGTTAATTTAATACAGATGTTTTAAATCATTCGTACAAGTCATTTTTTAGTTGATAAAATTCTTGATAGGTACAAATTACTGTCTATGATGAAAAATTATCTTCTATCTTATTTTAATTATATAATACTATGTTACACAGTTGTTACAATGTCCATTTTATTAATTATTTACAACTCAGTCTATCTTATAACATAAGATGGTAGTAAAACTCAAGTTTTAAGGTAGTCCCGGCTCCTTTTGTTATAGTGAGACGTTAGAAAGTAACGGATATATTTAAAACCTGGTTTTTGCTAGACTTGCTTTAAATTAAACAATCTTACGCAACAAGGAGGAGTAGGTTTATGGACCATAAACTACAGGTACGTTTGTATACCTAGATAAAAAAAAAACAATAAAGTATTTTACTTTGTATCAAATTGGATACAGCCAAAATTTTGGCTTTGCAAAATTTTCACTATGTCAGGTCAAAATTATGTACGGTGTTGGAAAGCCGAAAGTATTCCTCAATAAATTAAGATAATTATTTCGTCGTAGGTACAGTTAATGAGAAAATCCAAAAACTCAAATTTATCTTAACATCAGTACTACAAAGTATTCATTCAAACTATAAGTAAAAATAATCAGTGGTAAAAAAAAACGGGTTGCACTCCGGGAGTGCCGGCAGAAGTGAAAACTTGAATATTAACGTTGTACATATTTGATATTTTGGAATGGTTAAGGAATAATTTTGCACGAATTGCTTTAATTATAAGTATAAAATGACTGTGGTAAAATACAATGTTTATTTATTGCGCTATCGTACACAAACATGACAATTTATATTACATTCCATCAGCAGTCACCATCCATGGATGCGCGTAACACGCTGTAACACAAACACGAACGTTCGCGCAAGCGCCCTGCATCTCCTAAACGAAACAGCAGGCGCAGGCATACATTTTCGCCGCACGGTAGAAAGAGAGGAGGATACTTCCTCTCCTACGCCACGCCCCGCCGGCGGTCTACTCTCCCTCCGTCTTACGAATTTTCGATCTGCAGGGCTATTTTAAAACGCTCGGATTCGATATCGGAAACGGATTCAAAAACTACCGAGAGGATATTCCGCAACTGCTTTTTTAATTTCCGAATTTGAATATTTTTGATGTTTCTTTATGGAAATATCAATTCGATTCATCGAAAAGTTTTCGGAAATTAAAATAGCAATTGCTGAAATTCGTCTCAGAAATATTTGAATCCGTTTCCGATATCGAATCCGACGTTTTAAAATAGCCCTGCAGGTCACGTGTCCTATGGGGCTATTGCGTATCTTTGGTGGTAATCGTACGAACACCATTAATTATTTCATCCAATGACGCGCACGCGGTTCGACGCGACACGATGACCATTCGCGGGCCCTGATTGGATGAAATTTATCAATGGTGTTCATTACGATTACCACCAAAGTTACGCGGTAGAGCCCCTGACGCGAGTTTAACATTTTTTACCCATCACAAAAAACTGCACAACGCTGCTAAAGAAGTTTTCACTTCAAAAATATAATTTAATTTCTGTACTAGGGAGGGAGTAATGCTGTGCCCGCGCTCTTTTCGCCCGTGTCGGGACATTCGCGCTGCACACTGCTCGGTCACTCACACTCCAACGTACAAGGTAAATCGCCGTACGACGGAATATTTTTCTTAATTTTTTTAACTAAGCCTAATGACGTAAACGTTCATCAAAAGCACCGTACTTAATTTTGAGGGATTTTATAATAGAAGCGTTTTACCTGAAAATAAAACGCATATTAAATACTTACCTTATTTGAAACCTTATAAAATGAGATAGGCCTTCCTTGTTTTCTGCTCTAGACTTCCTTCTTTGTCTACCCAAATATTGCCGTCTCGCTCGCACATCTCCCCACTATTCACCCAGGCAGAGCGCGAGCTTGAGCTACGCGTGCTTTCTCGTCATTGAGTCGAAATACCAGGCAGAACTAAAAATTAAGGTTTCAAATAAGGTAAGTATTTAATATGCGTTTTATTTTCAGGTAAAACGCTTCTATTAAAACTTGACCGTTATTTGAAACCTTATAAAATGAGACGTGTTTGTTATCGCCTGGTGAAAGTGGATGCCAATGTGATTTTATGCTTGTAGCATAAAGTTATTTGTGACAGGTAGGTGCCTGTGGTTTCTCCAGTATAGGTTATACGTGTACAGACTTCTGTGTAAGTCTGAAGGTATCGTGAGAGAGAATAGGTATCAAAAATACTAAGATGTGCGAGGTACTGTAATTTTATTTATAAAGTACAAACGAAATATGTAGGTGTAAATGGCTAGAAGCAAAGATCTTAATCAAATCATGATGAGCATAAAAGCATGTATAGTATGTGAAAAGCAACATTCAAGTATTTAATTAATCATGCGAAGATAATGTTATCCCGCGATTAGTAGCTTATTGTCAGCTATAGAACTGTTTGAAAGGATTGCAGATCTCTAATGGGCATGTGACCAGATTTAGTGGATCTGAACTGATTATGCCAGCACCAGCGATGAATTATTTTATTTCGCACCCTGTTAAAGATGCAGCTTTGGCAGGTCTTGTCAGTAGTTGGTGGATTTTGCTGTGTTACGTCTATCGTATAAGAGGGGAATACAATCTGTACACACATTAACGGATAGCTATATGTTTTGCTATAGTCTTATGTACCTACCGACATTATTATCTCCGACACGTGTAGGTACATCATATATTGTAATCAAAACGTTAATTACATACAGTACATTTTTACTTACATGTGGTATTTTGTTATAATCACCAGCAACATTACTGCATAAATATTAACCAGAAATATAAGTTCTAAAGTCCGATCAAAAGTAACATCATAACATAACTTTTACTTGTTCTAAAACTGGAAAGTGAAGTCATGTAGGTACAAGGGTACTTACACAAGGTACAAAGTTGAAGGCAACCTTAACACATTACAAAATTAAGACAACGCTGTGTGTGTAGATATGTATCTAAAAATTACACGAGTCAATCGACTATCCGTCGTATCAATATATCTCAAAATATGTCCAACCAACACATGAGAACTAAAACTGCATACATTTGATACCACTGACTTATTCAGCATAATGAACATTCATCTAAGTGTAAGAAGCAAGTAGTTAATAACTTTATTAGTCAGGAGTCATTGTGACAAATGGACTACTTAAGTTTGTTCATTTTATTTCAAACAAGCTACGGTTATAAGCGATTTTTCAACAAAGATGCCATGGTTACAACAAGCAATCCAATACTCATATTTCTATAATTCCACACCATCTTATGGTACCTACTTGGAGGGAGAAAAACCGTCCATGTATCTATCGATAGCGCTGTATCGTGAATGGGACTGTCAAAGCTCTGAACTTGAGGTCTGCCCTCCGAAATACTATCGAGGAATTACTTACTAAAAGTTTGTTTCGAACCAATTTAGCCGAGGTAGCAGTTGAGATTAAACAAGATAGAGGGTAATGTTATGCTAGATGGTAATTCCACGAGGAACAAAGGTGCTTTTTCTTCGTAAAACATTTATTCATGCTTTAGTCTAAAGACAAAACTTTCAACTAAGTATGTACCTACATTCCATATTATTGTGCAGGGGTATCTGCTGTGTAAGTGCTCCTCTAGCAGTAGTTGGTAATCAGTAACAATAGACGAGGATCTAATATATGAAAGAAATTGGAATGTTACATTCATACGACGATGATACGGTTCATCAGATGATTGTCACCCTCATTCCGAATATAGGTGACGTTTAATTTAGATATTTTCATGCTTTCGAGATAGCGAGGAGTTCTTCGTTATTGCAATGCAACATTTTCCTGGCTAGACAACAACTGTTCGACTGTTTATTGCGCTTACAGGCTTCATCTGATTATAAATTTCAATAGAAAATGAGATTGCGATTGCAGTTGAATCAAAAAAGTATGCTGAATCACGGTAGTGCAGACTCTTTTGGGATATTACCAAGCTTGATAAGTTCAATAGACCGATTAGGCTCTAAGGTGATTTTGAAATAAAATCAATAATATTTCTAGTATTCCATTGACCCCCAAAAACCCTGCGAGGGTGGGTAAATTTGTCAACCTATTGTAAACCTCTGTAGTACAATTTTATTCATTCTTGTTTCAGAATTAAAACATAACGCCTTGGAAGGCAGGAGAAAGTCATTCAAATAATCGATAATAGGCATTTCTTATTCCCTATATGTTTGTTACCCAATTGGTTAATGAAGCAAAAAACTTTTGGCTGAGACCGAAAGGTAGGCAATTTATCTATGCATAATATAGTTGCCATTATCGGTCATAGAATCGCATGTGCGTCCCACACATTTACTAGTGAAATCATAATCATAATCATCATTTAAACATGCCTGAGATCTGAGTTTTGCACAACCAGTCGGGGTTGAAATAAATCAGCGATACGGTAAACATTTAATCTGTATCACACGTTATAATAGGTCAGTGAGATCAAACCAAAATCAAAGTCATTTATTCAGTTTAGGTCCTGATAAGGCACTTATAAACGTTAATTTGTTACATACAGTTGAATTTACCACCGGTTCGGAATACACTTAAACTGAGAACTGAGATTCACCACTTTTTAGCATCAGCAGACTATGTTCAATGGTGTGGGTGGATATCTGATACCACAGTACTGAACCGAATGACTTGACAATACCAACGGTTTTTTTTGGTAAAACAATACGCATCGACCGTGTATTATATTATATTATGTTCAGTATATAAACCGGGGGTGCTTAGATGTCACCCTGCTGGTGGAATAGAATTGATTGTCCCGCTTTGAAATTATTAAGTGTCAATCTTTAATCACCTTGCAAAAAACGAGTATGGTAAGATCCCTGCGAGGGATAAATATATAAGAACAAGTCCGTAAGGGCACCAACCTCCAAGTCAAAAACTTAACAGTACGCTGTAAGGGTACATTTTCCAGTTACTTGCCCGTGTGAGATTTGATAATGATATGACTTTGCAAATGAACATTTCAAAACCAACTATTCCCATGTGGGTGGTTATATTAGAGACTGTGCGACCGAATATTTCAAATCACCTGCCCTTGCATGGGTTGATTTAGATGGCGATTGTGAGAAGAGGCACAATATCTAGGTAAAATACCCTGCGTTGAGGGTATATATTTAGAGTCCCTTTTTCCTACGAGGCAGGGATAGAGTAAAAATCTGCTTTGACCTGTTTCTGAAGCAGGATCATTTAACTTTTAATTGAAAAGCAAAATAGTTTTTCGAACACCACACTGCCTTTTTAATCCTTTCGTTGTTAATGTGCGTAGAGACACACCTTCCAAACGTAGTAGGTACCCTGCGAGAGTGTATTCTAAGGTCATGCAAAGGTTTATATATGCGTGAGGCGCGACATGATGTATTTGAAACCAGACTTGAAGGGTCCATTACAAGTCACCTACCCCTGTAAGAGGTTGATTATGATGGAAAATGTGCGTACGGGCAGAAAATCCAAAATAATACCCTGCGAGGGTACATTTCTACCCCTGCAAGCGGTTGATTAATATGAGGAATGTGTGTACAGGCATAACCTTCAAGAAAATACCTCACGAGGCTACATTTCTCATCTGCCCCTTCAAGGGGTTGACTATTATTGATAATGTGCATACTGGCACAACATCCCAAAAGAATACACGCGAGGGTATATTTCAACTCACCTGCCCCTGCAAAGGGTTGATTATTACGGGGAATGTGCATACGGAGTAAGGGCACAACATCCAACAGAATAAATACCCCGCACCGGTATATTTCATTCACTGCCCCTGCGTGGAGTTAATAATAATGGGGAATGTGCGTGCCGGCCCAAAATCCAAGAAAATACTCTGCGTGAGTACGTTCTGAGTCACCTGCCCCTGCGCGGGGTTAATAATAATAAGGAATATGCGTACGGGCACAAGATCTAAGACAATACCCTGCGCGGGTATGATTTGAGTCACTGCCCCTGCGCGGGGCTAATAATAATGGGGAATGTGCGTACCGGCACAACATCCACGAAAATACCCTGCGCGGGTATGTTTTGAGTCACCTGGCCCTGCGCGGGTTGGTGTATGGATCAGCTCTGACTAGCTTGCTAAGCAGGAGCATTTGATCCTTTTTATTAGAGGCAAAAATGTTTAACCTTTTTTAAGCACTGTAACTAGGCTAGCAATAATGGCAGGCGAAATTTCTGGTAAGCGGATCACGATTCCTCATTTGAATAATTTCAGTACAAATAATTTGTAATAATTCTGATTCACTACATAACACTTTAAATCACTTTTCACTTTTAATCACCGCTTCATTGCAAGATCCTCATCAGAGGTTAATTTAAGTAACTAGTAATACACAAGCTAGCACAAAGTTGTTACAGCGGGAAATTTCATAAATATTTAACTATATAATAAATTGTTATTTAGACGGCACTGCTAACGTTTTCGACACCGTAACACCAC
This sequence comes from Polyploca ridens, assembly GCA_951394255.1. Classification (NCBI taxonomy): domain Eukaryota; kingdom Metazoa; phylum Arthropoda; class Insecta; order Lepidoptera; family Drepanidae; genus Polyploca; species Polyploca ridens. Next base: position 6,111 of record CATOBL010000263.1, on the reverse strand, counting down.
CTGCGGTCATTATTAATTTTATTATAGATCCGAGAATCAGATATATGAGATATATGAGGCATTGGATTTACTTGAGGAGCTTATATAGGTACTACTGGACCCAGTGTTACGCTGCCTTTTAGATAATTTTTGCTCAGGGCAATATCCGCTATCACTATTTTGCACGTTGTAATTTATACAGTTAGCACTTCATGTATTTTAAATATTAATGTTCAACTGTGAACAAAACAGGAACTAACCTAGGAAAAACCAAGGATAAAAAATTAATAGAAGCAAAATTATCAATAAAAAGTGGGTAGATTAAATAATTTAAGAATTAGTTGTTCAGTGAACATAAAATATCAAAATTAAATTGAAATATCGAACGGTAACACCGTTAAAATCATATATTATTATTCTAATAATCTAAGAAGGTACAAAGGTATATAAAATATACAAATAACTTACGAGTGCCTAGGCTAGGCTAGGCACAACCGTCCGTTGCAGAAAACAGGACGCCAATGACGAGAAAGCGCGCGTAGCTCAAGCTCGCGCTCTGCCTGGGTGAATAGTGGGGAGATGTGCGAGCGAGACGGCAATATTTGGGTAGACAAAGAAGGAAGTCTAGAGCAGAAAACAAGGAAGGCCTATCTCATTTTATAAGGTTTCAAATAACGGTCAAGTTTTAATATACACTATATTTACAAAATATTATAAAGTTAAATACAGTTTAGTAACGAAACATCACGGAGACAATCGCTAGCGATAACAGAATGGATTATCAATGCTTATAATGAAATCGGAAAGATCACTTCCTCGCAGATAATAAATACAAACTGTAAAGAAAATACTTGAAATAATGAAATCAATTATAGAATTATCTATACTTTTTATATCTCCTTCGCTACAAAAATTTCATAAAAAGATTGCCACATTACAGTATTAGTAGCTTATAACATGTTAGATCATATAATAATACTAGCTTTATAGCCCGCGACTTCGTCCGCGTAGATTATTTCTTTTTTCTAGATATGAATCACTGTAACAATATAGAGCTTTGTTCATGGCCATTGTCCGCCACTACGTGTGATATTGACAAAAGTTCAGGTAGATTGAGAGCTCATATGCGAGGATGCCACATAAAACTGAAACAGTCCTACCGCAAATCAACTCTAGCAAATTTCAGAGTTTTTCCCCGTGATTACAAACCTTAATTAGGAACTGTTATCTTTTAAATTCAAACGGAAGGTGATTTGGGATCAATGGTATACGCGGCAAGAAGACTGTTTCTCCTCTGGCAGAACCAGTAAATATTTTGACCTCAATAACATTGCGGCGGAGAGCTGTTACTTGTAGTCTAGATCCACAGCACAATTTTGGAGGCCTTATGTCTCTTTCCCTCATGTCTGAGGATCGTGGTCAACATCGGGTTTGCTTCTAGAGCGAATGATCTGCCTCCACTGGTTTCTGTCTTCTGGTTTCTGTAAAACTTGGAGGACGATGAGTCTTTTACTTGATCGGACCATCTTGTTGGTGAACGACCACGTAGTCGTTTTCCTTCCGTGTTCCCAACTATGGTCAGATTTCCAAACTTTCATCGCCTTTGCGCACCGTGTCGCCGAACTTATGATGCCTAACTTATGATGTGTGATGGTTCCGACGGAAGATCAGCGTTGTGGTAGCTATTCATAGTTATTACAACATATGCTGAGTCGGACCCCATTTTGTAGCATATTTGATATAAATGTAATTAAGACACACACCTAAGATTTTATTTTGGTTTTTAATTGTAACTTTAACTTAATTTTATGCTAGTATTTTTGTTTGTATTTTTTTTTTGTTTTTTAAATTGGTATGATTTGTTATTATTATAATAGCAAACGATTAACGTTTGCTAAACTTATAGTATAAATATTATTTTTAAGGGCGGTATGTAAGCTAAACGTCCTAAACAGGGTTCGCTATTTTAGTGGTTTATGAATGAAAACATGAAAGAAATAGTATTATATGAACATAAACATAAAATCAAGACACCAATTAATAGATCCGTGTTGGCTCTTTTTTTTTAATTTGCTCCAATAACTAGCAAAAACATTACAAATATTACCAAAATCACAAAAATCGAGGTTTGCCTCTTTAGTGATACCATCAAATTTAGAATCCATTTTGTAAAAATTATATATAACATCGAATCACAAATATATGTACAACAGATCCGTGGGGCCACATTTTCATTTTTTTTGTACGAGAATAACGTAATTTATTTATTAATAAGCATCAATTTTGCGACGCCATTTGTCCATACATTTTTCTATGAAATGTCATATGAAGCTTTATATACAAGACGCAATCGCGAAAATATTCAGTTCCCCCCAGTGTCCCAAGGTGACACCACGTCGCTTTTTATTGACACCGGAAATTACGTCATCCATATATCTGTATACATGCGCTTGTCAAAAAGAACATAATAAGTGCATTTTAATTTTTTACATTATTAGAGTTATGAAATACACCATGGACATTTTGATAAATTTATTGTTCTTATGGTAATCGGTATCAATTTCATGATTGGTTGATACGTCCTTAGTCTTTTTGAAAAAGTCCCGTATGCCAAAATATTTTCCTTGTTCTCCCTCTCAGCCATTGATTGCTTATTTTGTTACTTGCCTATAGATAGACTAGTCTTATTAATAAAATATAAATAAGATTCTATTTTTAATCATGCGGCTTTTTAATGAATCGTCGATGCTGAACAGAAGGTTAGGATACGGCCATCGATATAATATATGTATTTTATTAGATTTCACGTTACGAACAAAAAATCCGTCGATTTTGATGACAGGGGGGGCGAGGCGGGGGCCTGCGCGAAGCGAGTGCACAGTACTCTGACAGCTGACTGTTGCAGGTACAAGCTGTGTCTAACCAAACTATACAAAAATGTAGCGCCCCAGCCGCTTATAGATTATGGTTTTCGCGCGACTAAAACATCTTAAGCGCCAATGAATTTCATAGCGCCTACGCGTTTCGTTCAACGTGTCGTTCCTATAGAATTTACACCGCAGTCGTGGCATTTAAATGAAGAAATATTTTTTCTATTGTGATATTATTACCTATTTATTCACTTGAAAAACAAGTAAGTTTACTTACTTGACTTTGATTTCTTGTATTATTAACCAACACTTCATTAATGTCGAAGGCACACTAAAGTAAGGTGAACGGAACGCAGTTCAGTTAATTCGAACCGAGTGAATCTTGGGAATACTGTGTATATATAGTAGAATGCTAGTAGAATACAATTATATCGATGGATACGGCCATTTATAAATAATTCACTGTTCTTATATTATATTCTTTAACTATAAAGCTATTATTGTTTATTTACTTTGTAGGTTTTATTTTATTAAGCATAACTTAATAAGCCTCTTTGCAAATCTTTACAATTTAAATTCTTATAATTTTTAATTCTCGTCGTCACACTCTACTACGCCTAAAAGTCATTGTGAGCATTATCCATAAAAAAATATTATTAATTATGAATAAAAAATCGATATCTCGGCACCGGTGCATCATATATAACATTATTTCTAGAGCTAATATACCAGGTTGTTCAATAAATTTTGTCGTTCGATACGAGAAACACGTTTTTATTATTTGAAATATATTTTATTATGATGATGATTAGCACTACTCTTAGCCAGTACAACCACCGACCCATGTCCTATACAACCATTCAAACATCAACCACCATGTAACTAACTTAGTTTATAATGACTGGTACCTGAATAGTTGTATCGGCATAGCCATGAAGAAACCAAGGAGTGCGTGTTATATAGGAGTGACACGCTCTGGGGTGGGAGAGGACGGCCAGCTAACCGCAACCAGCTAACCACAATCGACCGACTGTTCAGCCTATAAATTAGGGATGAGCGTTGATGTATGTTGAGTGCTGGAGTTTTATTGTCTTCTTTCTTATTTTGATTTTTTGTTCCTGGGTTGGATTTTGTTATTTCTTTGTTGTTCATTAGATTAACCTCCTCCATGCACGGGTATAGCTTCTATGGTTGAGAGGCTCCTTGTCCATTTCAGCTTCGGTATGTGCTTGCATATTTCTTGGTCTTCGTTATTATTTTAGAATCAAATTGGTTGCCTCAGGCACAAAATTCAGCAAGGTTTTTAGTATAGTAGTCAAAATATTCTATATCATGCGCCGATTGATTTTTAAAGTAAATATCTGTTTTCTGGGTTTGGATTTTGGTGTACTGTAGGGCCGTAACATGGCCATAATATATGGGACTGTATTCTATGAGATGTGTTTGAAAACTTAAGTTTCCTGGTTAATGGGATGAGAAACATCCAGGACATCAAGGAGAACATATCGTTTGTGTTCCCGAAAGTATTATATTTATATTATTTATTATTTTTGGTTTCCTATCCTGCTGGGTGTATGAAGTTCCGTGATTTTAATCTGATCATGGATGAGCATTTTGTCCTGGTTTAATTAGTGTTCAGCCTCATTGTTTATCAGTTAGTTTATCACAAGCGCTCGAGCTGTACACACCTCAGTGCAATAATTGTTAGACCCGGTTCTGATGCCTATAATTATTTAAGACTATACATGTGTCAAGTGTAGTGAAGTGATTATTTAATTGTAATATTAGGTCTTTACCTATGAAATTGCCCTTTTGTATGAAAAAATTTAAACGATTTTTTTTCATGTATTTTTTATTTGTATTCATCGAAGTAATCACCCATGCAATTAATGCATCTTTGCCAACGCAGTGGCAGTTTATTGATGCCCTTCTTAAAGAAATCAGCTGGACGGCAACAAATTCTTCAAAGGCATTTTGTACTGCCTCTCGGGTATTGAATTTTTTTCCCGCCAAGAAGTTATCCAAATTCTGGAAAAAGTAGTAGTCTGTAGGCGCAAGATCTGGTGAGTAGGGCGGATGATGGAGAACTTCCAACCCCAGTTCTTGCAACTTGGAGACGGTCTGCTGTGCAGTATGAGGTCGCGCGTTATCGTGCAGGAGCAGCGGAGACGAGCGATTGACCAATACTGGTTGGAGATGTGCCAGCTTCTCCATCATTGTGTTCAGTTCTTCACAGTACACATCTGCAGTAATGCTCACCCCGTTTGGTAAGAAGCCTTGATGAATCACACCGGCGCTAGACCACCAAACAGTGACCATTACTTTTCTAGGGGTAAGTTTTCGTTTAGGGCATTGTTTAGGTGCTGAACCAGGATCCAACCAACTTGCTGAGCACTTGCGGTTATCAAACAGAATCCATTTTTCATCGCAGGTAACAATGCGGTTCAAAATTCCTTCATTTGTGTGTCTGTTGAGCAGTGCAAGGCACGTTTCGACGCGTACTTCGCGCTGGCGATCATTGAGTTCGTGGGGCACCCATTTGTCAAGCTTTTTTACCTTGCCAATTTGACGCAAATGGACCAATATTGTTTTGACGCTAACGTCGAAAGCTGCTGCTAATTTAGCCGTCGATTATGTATCATCAGCTTCCACAATCGCCTTTAATTCATCATTGTCGACCAAAGTCTTCGGACGACCGCGAGGTTCATTTTTCAGGTCGAAATTCCCAGAACGGAAGCGAGCAAACCAATAACAGGTGGTGCGTTGGTTTGTAGTGTTAGCTCCGTAAACGTCGTTGATGTTGCGTGCCGCTTGTGCGGCGTTGCTGCCACGACGGTACTCATATGCCATAATTACTCGAATTTTTAACGTATCCACGATGACGAAAAAGATTGATATGCGATGAAAATGTAACACTAATCAATAAACAAATGACTACTTTTGGAAAAAGAATTCCATGTTTTTAAAATTAAATTAATTTGACATTAGAATTCTTAGCCAAACAAAAAATATTTTGATTTGAAATGGCCAGTACTGCAGAACGGCAATTTCATAGGTAAAGACCTATTATTACGACAATAAACACATTGGGCCCCTGAGGAGTTTGTTGCGTCGCTTCTTCTCGTCATACAGAGCATTTCCGAAGCGACGGTTTTACGTTGTTTTACCCTGCGGAAAGCTGGTGTTTTGAAACCCTGCGGAATAATTGCATATGAAATACTAAAAAATCATCGAACGAGTCAAAGTGGGTTGCGGGGGTGCT